>CM029465.1:7195846-7465846 GCA_017140185.1 Eucalyptus polyanthemos subsp. polyanthemos
TTTCAAAAAGTACAAATCCACGAATACGATATGTACATTCCATAAAAAAAAAAACCTTTTTATTTTTAACTAATTCAAATCTTAAAATTTGTTAAGTTGGTGTAATCAAGTCATTCTATTAACTCTATCTAACTTGACAAATGTAAAATGCTAACAAATTTTTGGACTTGATTGTACTAACTTGACAAATTTTATGACTTAATCAAATTTTTTGACAGCTTTGGACTCAATTACACTTTAGTGACAAGTTTTATGAATTGATTACACTATTGAAAATTTTAAAACTAAATTAATGTTGTGACAAGTTTTAGGATTTTCAGTACACTAATTCATTGCAATTTTATAGAAGGACTAACTTGAGCCAAAGAACATATACTTTGGGAAATGCATTAGCATAAATATATATGAAGAACCAACTAAGAAAATTTAAAAAGTAAATTGTTGAGTTGTGTCTTTATTCCTAAAATATGGAATTTCATTTTTTTTTTTGTTGAAAGGTTTGAGTTTGAAATTGCTATTGAATGCTTATTTGGGATCCCACATGGCATTTCAAATTTTTTTTTTTTAAAAAGTGTATTAAAGGGGCGAAAAAATAAAATAAGAAACAAAATGAAAAGGCAATGAATTAAGGTCTTGTTGACACCACTTATAAGAGGTCCCACCTTGCCAGTTTTGTCCCCCAACTGCCAGTGATATGACGCCAGGATTGCATGACCTTTGACTGCTGGCCAGGATAACCCGACCCCAACAAGATCTAGCTTGGATTCTCACTACCCCAGCGAGTGGTGGCCTAGGGTCACAAAAATCTTTGTCTTGCCCGGGCCATGTTCTTCTTTGCCCCTTATCTCTCTATTCCCCTCCACTTAGTGGAGAAAATGGCAATCACGTTGCAATCACAACATGTGATCGAGCACAAGGCAGACCTTCCATATCTCTCTCTCTCTCTCTCTCTCTCTCTCTGCATCTTCTTAGCAAATGATTTAGATGGGTAACTAGTGATCGTATGTGTCAGCAATTTCATTTGCAATTTTTTTACTCCGATTAATTTGAGTTAAAAAAAAACATATAGATTAGAGACCACCTTATAAATATATCAAAATTGAACAAATTGAAAAAGTATATGCTTGAGTGGTGTCTTTATCCCTAATATATGGAATTTGAAAGAGGATCAAGGTTAATATCTTCAATTGGAATAATCGGTTTGCATTCTATATAGTCAAGGTTATGAATGAAATGAGGTTTTCAGACTATAATCAGTATAGAAAAAGTCTTTGTAGCTAGTATTTAATGTAGATTATATTTGTGGACACCCAAAAGTAACTCAAGACCTAATAGGAGGCGTGGCATTAAGTTGTGGATTGCATAGTCAGGGGTTGTGATTGTAGATCAATGAGTAGCCCATGCAAGATCAACGTCACATGACTTATAATGCCACTAATGAAGAGTAATAACTAAAGCAGTTATCGACATATGATAATAGGTAGTCAACCACCTAAAGAAGGAAATGGAGAGAAATCCCAAGATTTTAACCACTATTGAATAAAAAAAATGCATCTAGAGATTGGGAGTGCAAAGCCTAGAATCTTGAGAGCAGTTGGGTTTGTGATTTTAAAGACCACTTCGTGTATATAAAACACATTATAACACGCATTTAAGTAATATGGAATTACACTCCAACCATATCAAGTTGCAGTCATAGAATAGATCTATGCATGAAGGACAAGGGTGTGATTATATTGCCTGCCATGCTCGAATGATGTACCTTGATTTCTGGTTTTTCTTGTTTGTTTTGGAGATTTACAGCTTGCCTTGTTAAGGTGAATTTTAGGATTTCATATGGATCTTTTCATGCATCATTTTGCTAATAAATAGAAATTTCTTTGATATAAAAAAAGAAAAAATAAATAAAAGAAAGTAATTGCAGAGTTTCTAGTCACGCTTATCTCTTTAGTTGTATAATGCTTTTCTTCTCTGTAAGCATGCTTAAATTATTGGAATAGAGTATGGAGTATAGGTACTTTGGGGATACAACGCTCCTACCGTGTTAAGATTGTGCATTGAATTATACATAAAAATTTCAATTAATCTCTTAACGGACGACTAGGATGAATCTTCAATGGGAAATTTTTTTTTCTTTATTTTTAATAGGACTCTTGAGATCAACATGCACTATCCTTGTATCAATGGCAAGTCTCCACAACCTCAGGGAGGATCTTCACTCCTGCCACGAGTCCGAAGGGACGTTTGGGGATGGATTCAAATTCAGCATTGTAAGCACGAGATTGACGCAACATCGCCATCCCTCTGGGGAATCGAAAATTTTCTCAAGGCCCACTTGCTCGACTAGGAATGGCTTCCACCTGTCTCCCATTTGGAAACTATTCTTCCTCTCACCGAGAGCCCAATGCCAAGGAAAAGATATCACCCGGATGATTGAGTTCAGTTCACATTCACAGTTTGAATAAATGAGCAGGACTCTCTAGCACAAGTTAGAGGTGATTGGTTACAGGGCGAATAGTTTTTACAAGGAAATTAGAAACTACCTTCTTAAAACTGCTGTCCAATCTTTGGAATCCAATTTTTTTAGAACCTGAAATTTATTCTACTTGTCTTGAAACCAATCCTAAAACCTATTCTATTTTGCCAGCTATTTTTCTTTTATACCTTTTGTTGGTTCCATTTTTTTATAGCGAAATAATATGGGCAACAAAAAATTTCCAAGAAAAAGATTAATGGAGCAATTTAGCGAAGGTGAATCTAAACAAGCGAGGGTTATGAGGCTCGAATGAGTGATGGTGAGCGACCGAGGTTGAGGGTGAGTTTGCAAGCGAGAGAGAGAGAGAGAGAGAGAGAGAGAGAGAAGTGAAGTATCTGAGAGGTTGCAGAGAAATGGAGAAAAAGAGAAATAGAAAAAAAGAAAAAAAAGATGCCGAGAGAAATTAAGCTTCATAGGCTTTATGTAACTGATTTCAAATTCAATCTGGTATCCAGATGCTTATTTACTCAAAATCGGGAATAGGACCACTCGGAACCGGATTGTTTTTCAAGAAATCTGATATAGGTCTCGAGTAGATCTGCTCCGATTGCATAGCCCTGTACGAACTGTTTTAATGCGGCGTACAAACTACTTTAATGCAGTGGTTTGGCTGCTCTGACCCATTGAAACGCTAATAATAGAGGGGAGGACAGGACTCTTGAAGCAGGTGAGGCAAAGGCGAATACAGGACCTTGAAAGGAGGTTCTTTCAAGACGATGACTTCGCGTCGTCCGAAGGGTTTTGAACCGCTCAAGTCTCCTCATTTTTTCAAGATCATACTCTCCTCCGATACCCTTATGAGCGGGAAGCTTGTCAGCATGCTCTCTCTCTCTCCCCTACTGATTCTTGATTTTCGTTTTTATTCTTCTTTGCCCGCTAGCTGCTCGATTTATTTCTTGACTGGGAAAGGTCCTCCTTTCTGGCTAATTGTGTAACTGAGTTGACAGTTGTAAGTGACCAAGCGAGCAAGGTGTTTTTCTTTGGGTCGAAATGCAAGGTGTTTCGCTTGCAAGAAAATTGTTCTGTTCTTCAGAGTCTAGTCTCTGAACTAGTCCTTGGATCGAAACCCGCATGACTTTGACCCATTAGAATGTGTTCCTGGATTTGTTTTCCTTTTTCTAATTATCTTGAAACTTGCTCAGGAAATTACATTAATTTACCAGAACCAATGTTCAACTGAGAAGAATTTTCTTGTGAAGGAGAATAGAATTCATGCTATTGTTTGCTTATATGCTAATCATATACTGAAGCTTTTACTATGTGGTTGTGAATTTGAGCGAAAATGAAGGACTGGAATATGGAGGTATCTCGGTATTTCTTTCTAATTCCTATTCCCCCTAGAATAATACTGGTATGCAAGCCTTTCACGCGACTTATTCCCCGGATGCAGGCAATCCAAGTTACTCTAATTGGGTGGTGTAGGTACTTCTTATCACAATCTAATTCCCTTGAGTTACACTGAGAATTACTGAACACGGTAATTGTATTTGCATGTCTGATATGAAAAGTTGCTAATGGAGTTGTAGATATTTTTAAGGGAGCCTGAAGAAGTTTTAAAACTTACTTGTTCACTACCTGAATCCCAAAATTTCTGGTGAGAATGTTGACTAATTTGTGGTTCACTATACTATGGACTCATTTGATTGCAATTCCTTATTGTTGAAGTATGTGCACGTGCTTTCACTATGCTATGGAGTCTCCATGCTTTGGACAAGAACCTTAAGATCTTAAATTTAAGTGAAAAAAAAATGATTTAACTATATATTGAATCTGCCTTTCTTTCTTTTTCTCAATAGGAGATACCAAAGAGGTTTCTGCAGAGACATGGTAGTGACCTCGCTGGCTCAGTGTTTCTCAAGGTTCCAAGCAGTACAATACTTTGGCCAGTGGAGATGGAGTGGAGTGATGGCATGGCTCGCCTTGGCCAAGGCTGGCAGAAGTTCACAGACTTTTACTCCATTGGTTTTGGCCAATTATTAGTTTTCAGATACGAACCAAGCTCCATCTTTCATGTTGTGATCTTTGACACGAGCGCTTCAGAGATTGAATATCCTATGGATCCTGTGATCATGGACAAATCAGAACCGGAATGTGAATTTATTCTGCTCAAGAAGGAAGAAACTGATAATATGGCCAAAATCTCGGAGGATTGTTGGCCTAGCCCAAAATTTAGGAAAAAATCAAAGTCAGCATTGGCTTCTCGAAAGGTGAACTCTGGTATGGGTAGTGAAAACGATGATTATTCCTATGAACACCAATTTCCCAATAACATTTGAGTCAGTTCATTGACTCATATCCTTTCTGATGTATCATCTAATTTTGGATTTTAAGATGAAATATTTTTCTTTTTATTAATTATGTACAGGCATGATCAGAAATTCTGCAAGCAGAGCAAGCCCTGCTACACCGGTTGCTCGTACATGTAATGTGCCATGTCCTGCTGCTCTTGAAATGGCACGAGATTTCAAATCAAAGCGTCCCATGTTCATACTCGTGGTGTACCCTAGTTATCTTAAAAATTCCACTCCGGTGAGATTCTTGGTGACCTAGTTTCATCATTGACATCTCCATAACTTTGAGACAGCGTGGTTTCCTTAGTTCATGAAAACCTTGGAGTGTACATGTTTCGGGTTATTATTTTTCCCATCCTCCTACTTAGAATGTTTATGCCTTGACATGATCATGGAAACAAATTACTTTGAGAAGGCTAATGTCAAATATTGGTTTATAAAACATTTATGCAGAGTGTATCAACCAAATTTATGCGGACTCATATCAAGAGAAGCGTGCAGGTCGTGACACTTAAGAACAAGAAGGATTCGTGGCCGGTGAAGTTAATCAAGTCTCCAGGGGACCATGGAAGGTTATCTCAAGGTTGGTTTGCGTTTGCAAGAGCAACTTCTCTGTGTGAAGGGGACGTTTGCGTGTTTGAACTAACTAAGCCGAGCCCCACTGTGCTTGAAGTGTCAATTTTCAGGAATTCTGATTCCACTTAGGAGTGGTTTACTGCCACGATTATGCTTGGCATCATTTTAGAGAATGATATCAATTGTGTTATCAGCTAGATCCAAGTTTTTCTTTTGTGTTCTTAGTATCTTTTTGACGACAGATGGATCTGTAAATTGAAATGTCCTGAGAACTGAGCTTTATCGATGGTGAATGAAAGTGATTGTAAAATTTTCTAGTTATTCTTATCTTCTTTAGTTGTTTCTTGTTTTTCTCCTAAGTTTGATCATACCTAAAATACAAAAATACAATATAATGCTTTAGGGATATAACCCTCATATCATATAAAACCTTGCATTGCAAATCACAAACTTTTCTCAAACTTTTATATCTTGATCGCGAACTTTTCTCCATTCATCACTTTACAAATGCCTTGATATGACTAACGGACCTATGACATCAATTAGTTAAGCTTAATCTATACTAATCATTTTCTCATTTTCTAGTAACTGAATTTGAAGGCCTTTATCAGGGTATACCGAAGAGGTTTTCTGCAAAAGCATGGAAATGACCTCTCGAGCTTAGTGTTTCTTAAGGTTTCAGATGGTGAAATCTGGCCAGTATGGTTAGAATAGAGTGATGGCAGGCTTTTGGTTGCGAAAGGATGACAAAAGTTCTTAGATTCTTACTCTGTTGTTCCTAGCCAATTGATGCTCTTTAGATACGAACAGAACTCCACCTTGCAAGCTGTAATTTTTTATACGAGTTCATCAGAGATTGAATATCCCAGAAATCCTATTATGGGTGAAAAATCAAAAGCTGAATGCGAATTTGTACTGCCCAAGAAGGAAGAAACTGATGATATCTCGGTTAAAATCTTGGAAGATTGTTGGCCAAGCTGAGTCATGAGTGAAAAACCGAATGGGCTTCTGGGAGGGCAAGTTCTGGTCTGGTTGGTGAAGGTACTAACAATTCCCAAGAACACATAATATTTACACGCTCTCGATCGGGAGGCAGAGAGTTCTCAAGTTCAAAGAAGAACGAACCTCTGATTTGTTCTTCAAAAAACTGCGAAGGTAGTGACTGTAATCAAGAATTAACAGTTTCACTTACGTCATTTTCTTCTCTTGAGTTCTATTTTTGCAACCTTCTGAAATTCTACTTCTTGCCTTGTTTGTTCTTTGGTTCTACTACAAAGAGATTTTGTAATTGAAAGGCGGATGTGCTGAGCTCTTATCAATCAATTCATGTGCTCATTCATCTATGAATTGTGGTACTGGTAGACAGTTTGTCATTTTAGATGTCACACGCCGATCCTCCGAGCGCGTTCCCATCTCTCTGCGGTTGATTAATAGCGACGTCCTAGGACGCATCGCCAACCCAATCTTTTTAATGCACATGCGGAAGCCATTTAAAAATCCCCATACAACAACAATATGGGATAGCAAAGTAGGGCCATAATTTTAAAAACCAACATCGCACTTATATATACATATCACAACCAATTATTTATAAGCCAAACTTATAATATACATATATATAAGTTCTACAAAACAGGGGTGGGGGTTTCATGAAACTACGGATTCTCGTCCTCCTCTCGATAATTCTCCACACTTCAACCGGAGCCTTCAGTAGACTGCACCAGAGACTCTAGTACTTCAAAATTCAGGTTTACTGTGTCTATGACCGAGCCTTGAGGAGGATTTGCTATACCATTTCCAAAAGCGACCTCCAGAACATATCGAGGTATCTCAGACTCCGGTATGGAACCCTCTCTCTGACCATCCTGAGCTTGGCGATACCATGATCTGTATCGATGTGGAACCTTGTGGGTGAGACCCGTATCGACCCAAATTATGGACCTTACTAGCTCATAGGTCCAACCCCTGTGGCTCCCATGCAACGGAAAATAAGATGTCTATTCTGTAACATTCTTAGGCCATCCAAAAACTCACGAGCTACTATCTAAGGACTTGAAATGTTATCTTACGACAGGGTGAGACAACGTTTTAGTAAGTTCTACCCCCTAAGATCTTACTAGGAAGAAAATACGCCCTAGGGGCTACCTAAGTACAAATATAGGTCAGAGGACTTAACTTTGCCTTAGTTCTTTCCTGCAAATCAGTCTATCTCATGGATACACAAATCACATCGCTCAATCGACTCAGTCGATTACATGTCATCATGACCTTCCCCTGGTCAGCCAAGTTAATACTATCTAATAAGTCTGATAATATCAAGATTGTTATCTTTGAGCTGATAATAGATAGTATAGCTCACGCTAAGTTGATAAATAGTATACTGCTCCCTTACTAAGCTGTCATATCAGAGCCCGTAAGTTGATATAGTATACCAATAATGCTTACTTTAAGTTGATAGTAATATTGTTCATTCTAAGCTAATAAGGTATATTGCTCTCTTACTAAACTGACATATCAAAAGCATGTAGGTTGATATAGTATACCACCTTAACCATCCATTCAATTTACAGTTTTTATCATACCCGATAAAAATACTTGTATGTGGGTACATGGTCGATCTTAGCCAAAATACACATTTTTACTTTTAAACATCCCATCAATTCCAGCAATCCCAAAATAGATTTTTGGCGTTGTAGATAGACGCCTAGTAATTTTCCAATTAATTACCAAAATTATTAATTTTTGAGATAATTCTTCACAAACACCAATCACACTCAGTTTGCACAAAATAATGGCCAGATAAATAAAAAAATCACACAATTGCACCGCACGAAATGTCCCGGTCACCTGGCTATCCCAATTTAACTTCTGGAAAATAAATAATTAACTAAATAATTACAGAAAAAATTAATAAATGCAAATAAATAGAACTTAGGCCCATAAAACCTAATTGAAAGCCGAGATGGGCCCGGAAAATTTCCGAACCACTCTGGTAAAATGCTAGAGCTTGTCTAGGCTCTAATTACACTACTTTAACCACCTAACATGCAATAACAATCAATTAAATTGCTAATCTAATCTAACTATCCACCTAATCCATACTTAGTATAAACTAAACAACCCTTAAGTGTCATTAACCTACTAAGTAGGGATTAGTGAGTTAAACTCACTTGATAAGCAATCTGCTCGAATCAAAACGATGGGGACGCGGCGAGGGACGAGAAACTTTAAAGCAGGCTTGCCAACTGAGGTTGGGAACGCCTTGAAAACGGGCTGAACAGTGGCTAAAATACTCACTCTACTCGGTCTCTGCTCTGTGCTAGTCTTGGTTGAGGAAGGTGGATTAGTGGGCCGTTGCTCGGGGAATTGGTGAGGGAAGGCGGCAGAGGCTATAGGGTGCTCGACGGGCTTCACGGGCTTCCAGTGTGACTCGGTGATGGCATATGGTGGTTGGTTGAGTTGGTCAAGATCTCCTCGGATGCACGGACAAAAGGGGATGAAGCGCTGGATATGCAAGTAGGCTAGGTGATTGCAGGGATGCGCGACGGCGAACGGCAGTGGCTCCGACTTCGGCATACGTGCAACGGTGGAGGGGGTGAGCTTGGTTGGTTCTCTGCAAATTGGCTGAGCTGAAGCATAAAGAAGAAGGAGGAGAGAGGGAGTGACGATGGATGAGGGAGAGAGGAGGGGATCGGCTGCTATGGAGGATCCCTCAATGGTCTCTTCTCATCTCTTTGGTCTCCTCACTTGGCCTCCACTACCAGTTGGCTTGCCAAGTACATTTCCAACAACTATGGCTTGAATTGAGGTGGTCCAATAGTCATGGGCAAGGGGGGCTACGAATTTCGCTTGGAATTGCTTCAATTCCCAATCAAATCCTCTTCAAATCAACTCATTTCGGCTTTTATAAATTTCAATATCAAGTCCTTGATCAAATTGGCATTTTTCCTCACTAATTGATCCCACTTGCATCCCAATTTCGTGATAAAAAAATGGTTATCTGCATTTTCCGATCGAAAATGGCCCTATCTCGACTTTTTCCCAAAAAATTTTGGTTTGTAGAAAAATCTTTAGGGATTGAGTTAATGTTCTAAAATGACTCGTGACATGACAGAACTTTCAATTTCTGAAATCAGATTCAAATTCGCTGTTAATTTCAGTCTAGCGCAATTTTAGTGTGACCTAAGCTATTATGTAGCTTTTAGAATTTTTTTTTGTGCAAATGACCCGTGGTTAATTTTCTTCGAGCCACAATGAACCTCTTCAGCACATTGGCAACTCTCAGTTGTCGTGAAAATCTCGATGATTCAAATATGGACACAGGGTATCAAAATGATAGAAAAATCAGTTTAGTGCCGATTGATGATAATTTTGTAATTTAGTGGAATTACCCACGTTTAGCCACACATCTATCGAACTGACCGACCTATCTCTGATCTCTAACCGACTTTTAACTGTGCCGTAATGATCTCTGTAAATGAATGCGGTCGAATAATTGATTCCTAGTTGAATCCTCAAGTCTATTGTATTGAAATTTCTTAATAACTTCCCCAAATAGTTTAGTTATTTCGGAAGTAATCAGCTCTGAGAATAGCACTATAGGCGCGTCGATGAAAGGCCCGATTAATTTAATTGAAAGCAGAACTGAAAATTTGGAATGTCACATTAAGATACGATGGATGTTCACCTTTTCATGTGACCCCAATGTGATCTAGCTTGGGGTCTCGCTACCTCGGCAATTGGTGGCCTAGGCTCACATAACCCTTTGTCTCACTTAGGTTAGATTCTCATTTACACATTGTTGAGCACTAGACAGACCTTATCACCGCCTTTCTTGTTGCCATCTCTCTCTCTCTCTCTCTCTCTCTCTCTCTCTATTTGAAGTGTTTTCTTAATTTTCTAATGTTCCAATCCAATAAGTGCAAATGATCCAATTGGCAATGATGGAGTGTTAATGTGATGGTCCATTTCAGCATTTTTAGTTGCAATTTGGGGAGTGTATTAAAAGTTTTAAAACTTATCATAAAAATGCAATTAAGTCCTAAAATTTCCAAAAATGCAATCAAGTTTGTGATATCTCGAATTTTGGCCTCATTCGAAATATATGAAATTGTTATTTCCTCAATACACTGATAGTTAATTTACTGTGAATTGATCACTCATGAGTTAATTAATCGATTGAACGAGGTCATAAAGGGTTAAAATATGAAAGACTAGAGAATTCGATAGGGATTAGCCGCTCGACCATAAGTATCAACAAGGGTCAATACTACGCTGTTATAAGTCAATTAGTGAATGGATATAAATCGATTTGATGGAAGCACATAGTTGGTTAGCATATGGTTCCACACGATTATGATACTTGCATCAAACGATAATAAACCGATTTTTTTTATTCTTGATCTTGTACTAAGAGTACGTATTTGAACTCTTGCGATTACATAACAACTGAAGGTCGTCCATAATTCAAAGAGGCACAAACGTGGATTGAAAATTATTAACCATAGGTCAAGCACGCGAAGACCCCCTTAAAGCCACCCACTCGTTTAAGTGGTACTAAAATTGCATTTGATCAATTTTAATCATGAAATTTAGTTCGATTTCAAGTATTAAATTTTCGAGGATTTCAAGACTAACTTATCGGATGTTGTCTCATTATTTGTTGAATTATCCTGGTAAGTTGCAAATTTTTCGGAAAATGAATTATTGAATGAAAATTGGACGTCGAAAAGAGAAGCCGGGCCAAGCAAAGGTTGTTGGGCCTCACGCCTCACGCCAATGTTCAACTGACAAGAATTTTCTTGTGAAGGAGAATAGAATTCATGCTATTGCTTGCTCATATAAAAATCATATACTGAAGCTTCTTCTATGTGATTGTGAATTTGAGCAAAATGTAGGGCTGGAATATGGAGGTATATCAGTATTTCTTTCTAATTCTTTTCCCCCTTAGAATAATACTGGTATCCAAGGCTTTTGCATGACTAATTCCCCGGAGGCAAGCAACCCAGATCACCTCTAATTGGGTGATGTAGGTTCTTATCACAATCTAATTCCCTTGAGTCACACTGAGAATTACTGAACATGGTAATTGCATTTGCATGTCTGATACAAAAGGTTGCTAATGGAGTTGCAGATAATTTTGTGGGAGCCTGGAAAGAAGTTGTAAAACTTACTTGTTCACTATCTGAATTCCAAAATTTCCGGTGAGAATGTTAACTAAGGTTGCGGTTCATTATGCTATGGACTCGCTTAATCACAATTCCTTATCATTGAAGTATGTGCATATGCCTCTTTCACTATGCTATGGAGTCTTCTTGCGTTAGACAAGAACCTTAGTATCTTAAATTTAAGTGAAAAAATGATTTAACTATTTGATGCAGCTCACATTGAAGACCGGCTCTCTCGATCAAGAAGATCGGCCCGCATTAAAGCTCAACGAAACCGAGAAGCCATAACGACACCTTGAGTCCATCCCGGAAGCTTGAAAGACACCTTGGAAGCTCGCGTGACGCTTTTACTAGTTTATAGTTTCTATGCCCTTTACTATATCTCCTAGTTTCAGTGCTCCTTTATTTCTCCTAGTTTCAATACTCTATCTTCATTTCTTTGATGATATAAGCCCAATTTCTTGTAGAAGACAGACAGCTTTTGATGAATGAAAAACTTTGCTTGAAGCAAGTATCATGAATCTTGTAGAGTTCAACCCTTGAAAACCTAGAAGAGTTTTCACTCCGTCCTTGAAGAGTCAGAGCTTTCGAAATCTGCATCCTTGCAGAGTTGCAGTCATCGATCTAGAAGAATCGGTGTCCCTTTCAACTTCCTTGGAGGCCTAGAAGAGCAACCAGCGAAGTTCCTATCTTTTCCTGTTCTGTCCGTTACTTCCAACCCAATTTCGACTATTCTACAGTGCTTATTTCAGAAAACCCAAAACAGTAAAATTGTAGATCCAGAAGTCTTTGTTCATTTGGTTTTAAAATCAGGTTGATCCGATCTGTATCGACAAAGATATGACTATTCTCCTGAGCTTGCGCAGTGCTGAAATTACTGTTTGTCCCGTTTCTTGTGCGCGAGTCACTCTCCCGATCCTATTGTTTGAGAAAGCCTCCCCTAGGCTTGCATCGCTATTTATTGAATCTGCTTTTCTTTCTTTTTCTCAATAGGAGATACCAAAGAGGTTTCTGCTGAGACATCGTAGTGACCTCCCTGGCTCAGTGTTTCTCAAAGTTCCAAGCAGTACAATACTTTGGCCAGTGGAGATGGAGTGGAGTGATGGCATGGCTTCGATTGGCCAAGACTGGCAGAAGTTCACAGACTATTGCTCCATTGGTTTTGGCCAATTACTAGTTTTCAGATACGAACCGTGCTCCATCTTTCATGTTGTGATCTTTGACACTGGCGCTCCTGCGATCATGGACAAACCAGAACCCGAATATGAACTTCCTCTGCTCAAGAAGGAAGAAACTGATGATGTCTCAGCCAAAATCTCAGAGAATTGTTGGCCTAGCCCAAAAATTAGGAAAAGATCAGAGTCAGCATTGGTTTCGGCTTCTTGAAAGGTGAACTCTGGTATGGTTAGTGAAAATGATGATTATTCCTATGGCACCAATTTCCCAGTAACATTAAGTCAGTTCATTGGCTCATATCCTTTCTGGATTGTATATCATCTAATTTTGGATTTTTTTGATGAAATATCTTTCTTTTTATTAACTATGTACAGGCATGATCAGAAAGTCTGCAAGCAGAGCATGCCCTGCTATGCTGGTTGCTCGTAGATGTAATGTGCCATGTTCTGCTGCTCTTGAAATGGCACGAGATTTCAAATCGAAGCATCCCACATTCATATCCGTGGCGTACCCTAGTTATGTAAAAAATTCCACTGCAGTGAGATTCTCGGTGACCTAGTTTCATCATTGACATCTGCGTAACTCTGAGAAGGCGTTGTTTCCTTTTTTCATGAAAAACTTGGAGAGTTCATGTTTTGGGTTATTATTTTTCCTTATCCTCCTACTTAGAATGTTTATGCCTTGACATGATCATGGAACGAATTTACTTTAAGAATTTAATATTGAATATCAGTTTATAAAATATTTATGCAGAGTGTGCCAGTCAAATTTATGCGGACTCATATCAAAGAGAAGCACGCAGGTCGTGACAATTAAGCACAAGAACGAATCGTGGCCAGCGAAGTTAATCAAGTTTCCGTGGGACCATGGAAAGTTATCTGGTTGGTTCCCGTTTGCAAGAGCAACTTCTCTGTGTGAAGGGGATGTCTATGTGTTTGAACTGACTGAGCGGAGTCCCACCGTGCTTGAAGTCTGAATTTTCAGGAATTCTGATTCCACTTAGGAGTGGTTTATTGCCACCATTATGTTTGGCATCATTTTGGAGAATGACATCAGTAGTGCTATCGGCTAGACATACAATGTTACCGAGTTTTTTTTTTTTTTTTTACTCTTTTTGACGATAGATGGATCTGTAAATTGAAATGTCCTGAGAACTGAGCTTTAGCGATGGTGAATGAAAGTGATCGTAAGATTTTGTAGTTACTCTTATCTTCTTCAGTTGTTTCTTGTTTTTCTCCTAAGTTTTGATGATACCTAAAATACAAAAATACAATATAGTGCTTTAGGGATACAACCCTCATATCATGTAAAACCATATATTGAAAATTATGAACTTTTCTCAAACTTATATTTTTCTGATTGCTAACTTTTCTCCGTTCATCACTGTACAAATGCCTTGATATGACTAACGGATCTATGACATCAATTAGTTAAGCATAGTCTATACTATTCTCATTTTCTAGTAGCTGAATTTGAAGGCCTTCATCAGGGCATACCGAAGAGGTTTTTTTTGCAAAAGCATGGAAATGACCTCTCGAGCTTAGTGTTTCTCAAGGTTCCAGATGGTGAAATCTACCCAGTACAGTTAGAATAGAGTGATGGCAGGCTTTTGGTCGGGAAAGGATTACAAAAGTTCTTAGATTATTACTCTGTTGTTCCCAGCCAATTGATGCTCTTCAGATACGAACAGAACTTCACCTTCCAAGCTGTTACGAGTTCGTTGGAGATCAAATATCCCAGAAATCCCATTATTGGTGAAAAATCAAAAGCTGAATGCGAATTTCTACTGCCCAAGAAGGAAGAAACTGATAATATCTCGGTTGAAATCTTGGAAGATTGTTAGCCAAGCCAAGTCATGAGTGAAAAACCGAAATGGGCTTCTGGGAAGGTGAGTTCTGCTCTGGTTGGTGAAGGTACTAACAATTCCCAAGAACACATAATATTTACGCGCTCTCGATCAGGAGGCAGAGAGTTCTCAAGTTCAAAGAAGAACAAACCTCTGATTTGTTCTTTAAAAATTGTGAAGGGAGTGACTGTAATCAAGAATTATCAGTTTCATTTTCGTCATTTTCTTCCCTCGATTTCTATTTTTGCAACCTTCCGAAATTATACTTCTTCCCTTGTTTGTTCTTTGGTTCTACTATAATGTCCTCAAGAAGAGATTTTGTAATTGAAAGGCGGATGTGCTGAGCTCTTATCAATGAATTCGTGGGCTCATTCATCTATGAACTGTGGTACTAGTATACAGTCTTGTCATTTTAGGATACGATGGATGTCACCTTTTCACATGACCCCAACGGTCTCACTACATGGCCAATTGGTGGCCTAGGTTCACATAACGACAGCTGAACCCCTAGACTACCAAAAGTTGGTACAAAGTTACACTCAAGTGCCAAAATTTATAAAAGTAACAATTATGTACCAAAATCAGAGCAAAATAGATCACTTAAATGCAAATCCAGCTAAAATGCTGACATAGTGATTTTCCGGCGAAGTAAGTGCAAAATAGCTTTGTTTTAGTGCTGATGTGGTAAAAAATTAATATAAAATTTAGTAAATGAAATTTAAAACATTTAAAAATACAAATATTAAAAAATTATAAAAATATTAAATTTTAAAAAAATGGGGGGAGGCGATTGAGGGCTGAGCCCTTGCCGCCACTGCCTCCTTGCTGTCACTAGGAAGGGCCGGTGACAAAGGGAGTAGGATTGGCCGGGGTCACTGGGATGAGCAAGACTATGAGTGGCACACTGCTGGAGGAGGCCGCAGGCACCCCCATGCATGGCCACGTGTCGCCATGCATCGAGCACGCATGGCCACATGTCTTCATATGCTCTCACACGCAGGTGAAGCTAGCACACATGTTAAGGTCATCATGATGTCGACGACCACAACTTGCGAGACTCGACTCAACCTATTGGACCTGGTGACCCAACCCGTTGATCCATTTGAATCGGGTTAACATTGACTAGATCAGTCAATTGGCCAAATCGTATAAGCAAATCGGGAACTAATCAGGCTGCTAGTTGAATCGCTGGTCAGACCTGATAGTGAGGCTTTTAGGCCGCTCACGCGCGTGATTCATGTGCTGCACACTCAGATGGCGCGTGCGATCACGTGGAGCCTCAGATTGGCACATGGTTGGTGGCTAAGTGCTCGTATAGTGATGCTTTATCTTATGGTGTATATATTGTACATGTTTGATGATTTTATGAATGTAAAAATATATACGGAACCCTACATACGTGTACTTTTAGTGTATTTTCACATTTTTTTTTGTATTTTTCTATGATTTTGGAAATACAAGTGTTGGTTTATAGATATATCATCACATAGATATCGTGTAGAGTGTGGTTCATTGATAATATGTATAAAGTTTAACTTGTATCAATGAATAAAGTAGTGTAATTAGCATGATATGTTATTTTAGTGATAAATTACCCATGTTATTAAAGTTAAAATTACATGTATGTGGTGCATATGAGAAGTAAAATTTATATCCTTAGTGTGAAAGAATTTTGAGGATTCGATTGAGTTGTGATTGCCTAACTGGCACACTTGATTAGATTTAAAAAATATTGATCTCGTATAAGATAGGATATCTCCTGTTCTAATGTGTGATCATACTTTCAAATGAGGTGATTGTATATTAGTAACTGATCCTAGTGGTTCATATACTCAAATGTGATTATGTGATAATGCATGCACCTCTATAAATGTGTACTTGCGCGTCTTCAAGTTACAAAGTACTCACATAATGATAATTATATATATATATATATATATATATATTACTTCTGGCAAAAAATCTCTTCAAGTGCCATAACTTAACACAAAGGGACACTTGCCACATTTTTAGAAAAGTGGAACACTTGAGTACCACTTCCGGAAATCATACGTGGCAATTAAATATTAATATGCCGAGGTGGCTCGCTAGAGAGTTGACTTAGCTTTAATTCACCCAAAATGACGCCGTTTCTATAGTTGGCCAAAATAGAGCCCTTAATTGGCCAAAACGATGTCGTTTTGGCATAATTTGAATTTTAATATAATATAAAATTAATTAAATCAAAAATTAAAAATAATAATATAATTTATATTTATTTAAAATAATTTTGAAAAAAAAACGGAGGAGAAGGAGGAAGGTAGTTGGTGAGGGCTCAGCCCTCACCGTCGCAGCCTCCCTGCTGTCACCGAAAGGTGGGGGAGGGTTGGCTAGAGCTGCTGAGCCATGGTTGAGGGCCGGCAGCCCTAGCCGACCGTTGACGAGGGCCTGCATGCCCTCGCCCCATATCTGGGCGAGGTTTGTAGCCCTCGCCTAAATTCGGCGAGGGTCCCCGTCCCTCTCTCGGACGACCTAAGGGTCCCCGCCTACTTGGGGGCCGTCACCTGCTGGGGTGACCCCTAACAGGTGACAGCCCTTGGGTCGGCCAAGTGAGGGCTGGCGACCCTCGCCTAGATTTGGGGCGAGGGCATGCAGGCCCTCGGCCAGGGCTCGGCGGCCCCATCACTCACTGCCGGCTACCTCTCTCCTCCTTCCCCCCCCCCCCCCTCCCTTTTGTTTCCTCCTCCTCCTTCCTCCTCCTTAGCCACCGGTTGCCTCCCCTTCTCCTCTTCCCCCCTCGCCGGATCTGGGCGAGGGCTGTGAGCTCTTGTCAATTTGGGCGAGGGTTGATCCCTAGCAGGTGGCAACCCTTGGCCTGGCCGGGCGAGAGCCGTCGACCCTCGCTGGATCTGGGCGAGGGCCGCAACCCTCGCCCTAGATTGGGGTGAGGGCTCGCAGGTCCTTGTCACCGATCGGCCAAGGTTGCCAGCCCTTGGCTAGGGCTTGGTGACCCCGGCTGACCCTCCCCTCTCCATCGCTGGCCTTTGCCAGCAGCGGTGGCGAAGGGCTCAGCTGCATCCCTTTAAAAAAAATATATAATTTTTAAATTTTTTTAAATAAAATAAATTTAAATTTAAATAAATAAATTTATATTAATTTTTTACCACGTCGCATCAAAACGATCTCTTTTTGGATTTGCTTCATCGGAAAATTGACAAGTCAGCATTTTGGCCAAATTTTGGCCGAATTGGCACTCAAGTGATCCATTTTGCTCCGATTTTGACACTTAAGTGTCACTTTCGTAAGTTATAGCACTTAAGTGTCCCTTTGTGTCAAGTTATGGCACTCTAGAGGTTCGCACGTCCATTACTTCTTTTTTAGTTACATCATCTATAAATGATAACTCTGTTACTATTAAGGTTCTTGTTGGTTCAAATTTTAAGAGATGAACATAAATTTTTTTGTTTGGTATGGAGATAGCATATGTTCATATGACTTTTATTGTCGATAAGCCGGCAGATCTTATTGCCGAAAATACGTAAGCTCAAAAAGCACAATTTACTGCTTGGAAAAAGAGCAATCGATTTTGCTTTCTGTCCATGAAACGTTTTATTTAGGAAAACTTGAAAAGCGGTTTTTCTGCAAATTCAGTACTAAACACATGATGGAAGCTTTAGTGGCTAGAAATTGTGTCTCTAATGTTGAGATAGGGACAAGCTTGTGAACACTTTTTAATATGAAGTATGATGGTGTTTGTGGAGTTAGAGATTATATTCTAAGAACGGTAGATCTATAGACAAAAATTTAGGCTCTTAATGTTGCTATTCCTAATGCTTGCATTGTGAATTAAGCTTTAAATACTCTTCTTCTTGATTTTGGGAATATCAAGACTAATTATAATTCTCAAGATGAGACCTGATCAATTAATAACTTGATTGCAAAGGTGGTGATAGAGGAAGAGAATTTGAAAAAGATAAAGGGCACAGTGCCCTTTATGCTTCTAGTTTGGGTAGTGATAAGAGTAAGATGTTCAAAAATTATACTCATAATGGAAATTTTTATACTGCTAGTCCTTCAAACAATAAAAGAAATTCTAAAACTGTTGGTCCTCCTAATAGTCTGCATCCTAAGAAAGCACCCTTCAAGAAGGATTGTGTTATTTGCTACTTTTGTAGGGAGAAATGATACGTAAAGAAATGCTATAATATATATATATATATATATATATATATATATATAACTTGGTTGTCCAAGAGAACTAAAAGTTAGTCTAAATGTAATGATTATTTGGCATTTGTCTGTGAATCCCACCTATCTAAAGCCCCATCTAGTTCTTGGTGGTTAGATAATGGTATAACTAATCATGTTACGTTTACCATACAAGGGTTCATAAACCAAAGGACGCAAAATCGGGATAAATCAAAGCTCAATGTCGGAAACAACATTAAAGTTGACGTTGAGTTTGTAGCTATTATTTTAATTCTAGATTCTGATTTTAGAATAATATTAAGAAACACTTTTTATGTAAATGAAACTTAGTTTTTGTGTCTTGTTTTGACATATGTGGATACTCTTTTGAAATAAAGAACAATAGTATTTCTACATGTTTTAATTCAAATAAGGTTGCGTGTTGCAATTTGTTCAATGAATTGTACCAATTGTGTTTATCTCCTAATGATATGTATATCATTTATTCAACTAAAAATGTTATTTTCAAAAGGCCTCTACCTAAGAAACAAATTTATGTATTATGGCATAAATGCATTGGTCACATCTCTAGAAAAAGAGTAGAAAAGCCGATAAAGGTTGACATCATCCCTACTCTTAAAAGTGATCTAGAGATTTATCTAGACTATTATATAGGTAAAATCACTAAGATAAAAAGAAAATTGCAATTAGAAGTTCTTACCTATTAGAGGTCATCCATACTGATATTAGTGGACTATACAGGCAATTTTTGGTAAAATTTTTTATTTCATCACATTTATTGAAGACTATTCCCGATATGGATATCTATACTTAATTAAAGAAAAATCCAAGTCTCTTGACAAATTCAAGATTTTTTGGACTGAAGTAGAGAAATAGTCGAGAAATTTCATAAAGATTATTAGATTTGATTGTGTCGGTGAGTATTTTGACAAGTATGGTGATGTTGGACAACTTAGAGAGCCGTTTGCTAAATACTTAGAGAATTATGGGATAATAGCTTAATTTACTATACTTAGGAGTCCTAAACAAAATAAAATGGCCAAGAGCGTAATCACACTTTTATGGATATGATGATGAGTATGATTAATTGAACAAATTTACTTAATTTTTTTTAGGGTGAAACTTTGAAAGCAACGCTCTACATTCTAAATTGTGTTCCAACCAAAGTGGTTCCATTGACTTCTTTTGAGTTGTGCACTGAACGTAAACCTAGCTTGAATCATCTTAAAATTTGAGGGGTGTCCTATAGAAGTGAAGTTATATAATCTAACATTGAGTAAGTTAGATTCCAAAACTACTCGATGTTATTTTGTATCTTACCCAAATCATTCAAAGGAGTATCGATTTTATAACCCTAATAGAGATACAAGAATTGTAGAATCATAGACAACAAAATTTCTAGAATTTGATATAATTGAAAATGGTAGCTGCTCACAAACTATTGAAGATGGTAATATAGTAGAGATTATTGGATTATATCTCTTTTTGTACCAATGATTATGGAGCCTCCTATGTCACAAATTGAGCCTATTGTGATATAGGATCTTGTTGTTGAGGTAGTTCTTGATGAAATTCTTCAAGCCCCTCAAGTTCAGAATGAGGTTGCAATAGCTTCACTCAGGAGATTGACTAAAGAAAGACATTCAATTATACCACTAAACTATGTAGTCTACCTAGGAGAACATGACTAAGATATCAGTTGCATTGTTAATCCAATAAATATATAAATGTTGTTTCTGTTGGGGTTTCATGAATCATGTATAAGAAAAATCAATAGAATAAACGCAGTGGAAACAAAGATATATTTTACACATGATTCTCCTTAAGCGTTGTTCGTGCGTTTCAATAAAAAATCTAAACATAAAAGGGAGTTAAACGAAATGCCTCTCGAAGCGCGCTTTGAAACAAGTCGGTTCGGATGTTCTACAGTACGAGTCCCACAAGCGTCGAACTTCTAGTTCAGACACACCAACAACGAACGTCGAACGGAAGAGAGAACTTTTGGATATCCACCACTTCGATCATGCTAGCAATCACGTGGAAAGAATCCGTCGTATTCTTGGTGTATAGTAGTCACGGCGAATGAGAGAATTGTTTATCTTCCTCGTGTCTCAAAGACAAAAGAACACGCACACACTTTGCTTTCTATTTTCAGCAAATCATCACTGATTTCTCGCTTGTGTTTCTCTCGAACAAAACCAAAAACACACTAACTCTTTTCTCTGTTTTTCAACAACCTCTTTTCTCTCATCCCTCGTTCATTTTTATAATAAAAATGACCAGCAACGGTTGCTGATCAATGGACGATCAGCAACCGTTGCTGATCGTCCATAGTGGATGATTGTGCATGAGCAACCGCTCATGCACGATTGTGGCATGATGGTCAGCGGTTGCTGACCATCAATGCTATGTGCATAATGGTCAGCAACCACTGACCATTACGCTTCGTGCATGTGCACGAATTCGTGCACATGCATGAAGCTTTACCTTTATTTATTTATTTATTTATTTATTTATTAATAAGTTAATTTAGGACATATTACTAACAATCTCCCACTTGCACTAAAGCCAAGTTGTTTGGTATGTTAACATATATCCACTTTGGGCATGCGTGTGCATCATATGCAAGTAGGCTCGTGACTATAATACAAATTAAATTAAATCTTATTTAATTTAATTTCAAATCGACTCAATTGATTGCAGTAATTGCAAACATATTTGCAATAATATTTCTCTCTTGTTCCACGTCATTCTAGTTGTTTATGGTGTGTGACATCCCTCGGTTCATCACTAAGCTGGTAGTAAGACTTGTACTAACACATTAGTACTTCCAAAAGAATTAATTGTCCCGATTAATCTTTTAGGTCCTACAAACCACGATTGACATCTAGCAATATGTCATGGCTACCCGGATAGTGTGAATACTTTAAGAACATAATGAACCCATCACTTTGGCTACGGTGTAATTCAATCCTCTGTCTTACTATGTCCCGATCAAACAAAGACCATGGAATATTTGTCAAGTCATTAATTCAATCATATGCACAAATCTAATTGACATGCATTTTATTCGAGATATAAACAATTTATTCTCGGTTACAACCCCGGCCGAGGATTTCAATGCAGTGTCACAATTAGATCGCATAGGACATCATTATCATACCTTGCATATAACAAGGAGACAGATTCCATATTGCACACACGTGTAACTTTGTATATGAACAAACTATGACCATCATGTATAAAGACGGATCGATGACTCGGCATTATGTGCACCCGTGAACCATAGTTGTTCGATATACAAGTTAACACTGTGCCTCAGGTCTAAGGATTATTTACACAAGACCAAAGTATGAACAATTAGACATTGACCACGCTAAAAGCTTCCATGTCGCTAATTGTTCCATATGCATCACGTTCAGTGAATTTGTCTAATACAAACACCTGTGTTCTAACTCAGGCATCATAATACCCAATGACATATGACTCATCATTCCCTTAAGTATCCAATACTTAATGGCGAAGTTAAGAACACACCGGTCTCAACAGGATTATTAATATCCACTTAATAATCCATCGACCGGGAACAATTTAAAGATTCAGTCTAACTATGAACCCGTCACATATATCCTTGACATCTCAAGAATAGGTCTAGTTGCAACTGATCTTATGGAATCATTCATCAATATAAAATAATTGGACAAATGAATGAATACGTCGTTGCCATTAATTAAATAATAATAATGAAAGTACAACTGAAATCCCTAATATGTAACTATTACATAGTAGCTTTAGGGCATACATCCAACAATTTCCCGGTTACACTAAAGCCAACTTGTCAGTACCTCAAACCCATTTTGTCAATATGTCTTTCAAAAGAAGACGAGATAAGGCCTTAGTGAAGGGATCTGCCACGTTTTCTGCTAAGGCAATTTTCTGCAAGGCGATATCACCTCTCCCAACAATTTCTCTGATGAGATGGAAGCATCTCTCAATATGCTTAGACTTCTGGTGAGACCTTGGTTCCTTAGCTTGAGCTATCGCCCCATTGTTGTCACAAAACAATGTGATCGGTTGCTCAATTGAAGGAACGACTCCAAGTTCAGAAATGAACTTCTTCATCCAAGCGGCTTCCTTTGTTGCTTCAGAAGCAGCTACATACTCTGTCTCAGTGGTGGAATCGACAGTTATGTTTTGTTTGGAACTTTTCCAGCTAACTGCACCACTATTGAATGTGAAGACAAACCCATACGTAGACTTATAATCATTAGGATCCGATTGAAAATTGGAATCGGTATAAGCTACGACTTTAAATTCTCCTTCTCCATATATCAAGAATAAATCTTTAGTCCTTCGCAAGTACTTAAGAATATTCTTGATTGCTATCCAGTGCTCTTCTCCTGGATCAGACTGATATATGCTAGTAATACTTACAGCATGCGCAATATCAGGTCTAGTACATACCATAGCATATATTATGCTTCCAATAGTGGATGCATATGGTATCTTTGTCATCCGTTCTCTTTCTTCAGGAGTGTTGGGACACATCTCCTTAGAAAGACGGATCCCTTGCCTAAAAGGCAATAATCCTCTCTTGGAAACCGTGTTAACACTTTGTCTATGTACGTAGATTGTGAGAGGCCAATCAATCGTCTTGATCTATCTCTATAGATCTTGATACCTAAAATGTAGGTTGCCTCTCCTAAATCTTTCATGGAGAATTTTCGTGACAAGAATAGTTTTATCGATGATATCATTGGTACATCATTTCTAATCAAAAGTATATCATCGACATACAAAACCAGAAATGCAATTGCACTCCCACTGATCTTCTTATATACACAAGGTTCATCCGGATTTTTGATGAAGCCAAACGATTTGACTACCTCATCAAAACGGATGTTCCAACTTCTGGAGGCTTGTTTGAGTCCATAAATGGATCTCTTAAGCTTACACACCTTCTATTTTTCACTATTGGATTCAAAACCTTGTGGCTGTTCCATATAGATGTCCTCATCGAGAAAACCATTTAGAAAAGCCTTTTTGACATCCATTTGGAATATCTCATAATCAAGGTGTGCAACTATAGCCAACATAATCCGAATGGATTTTAGCATGGCCACAGGTGAGAAAGTTTCATCATAATCAATTCCTTCTTTTTGACGATATCCTTTCGCCACCAGCCGTGCTTTGTAAGTTCCAATTTGACCTTCAGCATTCATCTTCCTCTTGAAGATCCATTTACAACCAATTGGTACAATACCATCAGGCAGGTCAGTCAAGGTCCATACCTCATTGGAATACATTGAATCCATTTCGGATTTCATGGCTTCTAGCCATTTACCAAAATCGATGTCCAACATCGCCTCCTCATAGGTTTTAGGATCACCGGGTTGATCACTATCATTCACAATGAATAATGGTTCAATATGATCAACCGAGTGTCTATAACGGCAGTGGGCGAGACATTCTCGCACTTCTCCTGAGAGGTTGTGTATCGAAGCTCTCGAATCGAGAGATTGGTATCGAACTCGGTTGTTTGATACTTCATTATTTTCTTCTTATAAGACTATTTTCCGCTTGACACCACTTTCTTGGATGAATTGATTCTCCAAGAAAGAAGCGTGCTGCATACCAAAATTCTTTGGTCTGAATGAAAATAGAAATAATATCCAAGAGTTTCCTTTGGATATCCAATGAAGCGACCTTGTTCAGATCTTGCCTCCAATTTTTCCACTTTCAGCTTTTTAACAAAAGCTGGACAACCCCAAATCTTAATATGATTAAGACTAGGTTTCCTACTATGCCATATCTCATAGGGCGTAGTTGGAACAGATTTGGACGGCACTCTATTCAGTATATATACAGCTGTCTCAAGGGCATATCCCCAAAGGGATATTGGCAAATCGGTATAACTCATCATAGATCGTACCATATTTAATAAAGTACGATTTCTTCGTTCGATACACCATTATGTTCGAGTTCCGGAGGTGTCCATTGTGATAAAATGCCATTCTCTTTAAGAAAGTCCAGGAATTCAATACTAAGGTATTCACCTCCTCGATCTGATCGAAGAGCCTTCTTACATTTTCCTGTTTGTTTCTCAACTTCAGCCTTGAATTCCTTGAACTTTTCAAAGGATTCAGATTTATACTTCATGAGGTATAAATAATCATACCGTGACTGATCATCAGTGAAGGTAATGAAGTAATTATAACCACCTCTAGCAGATTCATTAATTGGTCCACATACATTTGTATGTATTAATCCTAATATGTCAGTAGCTCACGCACTTTGTCCCACAAAAGGCACTTTGGTCATTTTTCCTAGAAGACATGCCTCACAAGTTGAGTATGACTCATAATTTGAAGGATCAATGTATCCATCATTACTCAATTTGTTAATTCTGTTTTCTCCAATATGACCTAATCGGAGATGCCAAACATACTTTTTATTTGGACCATCTCTAGGGCGTTTATTAGTTATGGCATTTATATCAATTCTATTTTGCTTATTGACATTAGTAATCGCATTACCGGACATTGTAATGGTATAAAGATTATTGGTTAATAAGCTAGTACCAACACATATTCTATTATGATAAATAGAACATACATCATCAGCAAAAGAAAATTCATAATTCTCTTTACCCAAACGAGGTACAGAGATGATGTTCCTAACGATATTCTTATAATGCAAACAGTTCTTTAAAACCATTACATGTCCAGGAAGGGAAACATAAACGAAAAGTCCCTATAGCTAATGCAGCAACTCTTGCTCCATTGGCAAACGTCGGACAATCTCATTTCGCCTAGCATCCTACTTATTTCCAGATTCTGCAAAGACATACAAATATGTGAAGTTGCAGCGAATCTAGAACCCATGAGCTAGATTCAGCACTAACCATAAGATTAGTTTCAATAAGCATAGACACCATACCTTCATAAGGTCGGTTCTTGGGCTTGACCTTCAAGCTCGCGAGGTACCTCTTACAGTTCCTTCTCCAGTGCCCTTTGACACCACAGTAATGAGATTTCCCTTTATCAATCATGGGCTTTGGTTGCACAACAGGTTTGGCAGGCCTCTTCTATTTATTCTTCTTTAAAACAGTCTTACCCTTTGAATAATAAGCCTTAGCCATAGCCACTACATTTGGCCTCGTGTTATGCATTTCCTTCTCATAAACTACCAGCATGCTATGTAACTCCGCAAGAGTTTTATCCATCTTATGCATGTGGAAGTTTTGGATAAAACCATAGAAGGAATCGGGTAAATATTAGAGGATCAAATCCACAGCTAACTCATTATCCATAACGAGATTCAGCCTAGCCAATTCTTCAATGTGCCAGATCATTTTCAAAGCATGATCATTAACAGATTATCCTTCAGCCATCCTCATACGGTACAATGCCTTACATATCTCATATCTAGAGGTTCGACCATTCTCATCAAAGTATTCCTTTAAGTGCAAAATGATCGACCCAGCATCTTACATAGATTCATACTTCTTCTATAATTCATTATTCATAGAAGCAAGCATAAATGACCTAACTTTTAAGTCATCGTCACGCCACTTATCATAAGTGACACGCTCCTCTTGAGTCCCACCCTCAGGAAAGGAGGTTGGCATCTTTTCATCAAGCACATACCCAATTTTTTCTGAATTGAGAACAATTCTCAAATTCCTCACCCGATCCGTGAAATTGGGTCCGATCAAACAATTCTTGTCAAGTATAAAAGCGAGTGGGTTTGTGGTCACCATTTTCAGAGTAATAATATATATATGTTGCATAAAATAAATTGTTAGCCGTTGTTTCTTTCAAAGTAACTATTTCATTTTGGTCTTTAAATGAAATAGATCCTCCCACTAAATTTATCTTCGAATCCCATACTCCTTAAGATGGGAAGCGGTAATCTTTGTTGGGTAAAGATTACTAGTGGGGATTGGAGTCCCACTAGTCCAAAGTCCACCTCACCTAACAGTTATTGGTGTCCTATGAACTTAGTGAGTGAACCAGCTTGTTCAACGCATCATATACGAGTCCCAATCATAACTTCGGCCTCTAGACCATGAAAGCCTCACCTAACAGTTATTGGCATCACGATCATAGTTAAGTCTAGCCCATCGTCTCATGCAAGTATTGAAAACACAAATGATTTCCTCACCTGACAGTTATTAGAAATCATTTGGCTCCAACCCCACAGCATCATATGCATAATGGAGTGGTCCAATATTATAAATGGTAATTAACCCCTATATATCCATAACCGGTTAGTTAACCACTATAATATTGGATCAAACCACGACGATGGAAGGCCACGAGTCTGAAACCCGTTTCGACTTAATGTTCTTTGCAAGGAGATTTGGGTCATTATTAATGGTCTCACTTTGCACATTAACCGGTTTAACATGCACAATATCATAAACACAATAAATAAATAGATATCACATAATATCTATCCTATGTGGTGATCATGGAATTATGGTTCAATGGGTCTCGAGCCAAAGAGACCCATTTAGCCATTTTAATGTTTTAATTATATGGACCTGCTCTTCACTTTTTCTTCAATCTTTGAACTCTTCAAAGACCGGGCCCAAAGAGCTCACCGGTTTAATGGCTCATCCTCTCTTGTAGTATTTACATCAACAATTGAAATACTAAACTATACTAAAAATTACATATCAAGAAAAATTAAAGTAAAATAAAAGGAAGGACGCAGCCTCCATTTAATAATTACATCCCCAAAATGAATACCTGTAATCATCATACATTCATCCATACAACAATCACAATAATTAGGGATTTTTCCATGATCACCACCCTTCCTTATGAGCCATAAATTCAAAATTTAAAGCTCTGAAAGGCATGCATAAAATTATGCATATCATTTGTAGAATATATAAACACGAAGTACAACAAGTTATGGATTTTTGATTCAAAATTGATTTAGTTCTAATTTTTGCTTAGTTGATTAAATTTATCACATAAATCAATCAACTTCTATAGGCCACATAAGAGCAAGAGAACCAATTCTCTTAACAAAAGTAAATTGGCCATTAAAACACAAAAATATATTTGAACTATAAATCAATTAAACGCACAAAAACGCCTAAGGTTGGCTCTGATACCACTGTTGGGGTTTCATGAATCATGTATAAGAAAAATCAACAGAATAAACGCAGCGGAAACAAAGATATATTTTACACATGATTCTCCTTAGGCGTTGTTCGTGCGTTTCAATCAAAAATCTAAACATAAAAGGGAGTTAAACGAAATACCTCTCAAAGCGCGCTTTGAAACAAGTCGGTTCGGATGTTCTACAGTACGAGTCCCACAAGCGTCGGACCTCTAGTTTAGACACACCAACAACGAATGTCGAACGGAAGAGAGAACTTTCGGATATCCACCACTTCGATCGTGCTAGCAATCACGTGGAAAGAATCCGTCGTATTCTTGGTGTATAGTAGTCACGGCCCGAATGAGAGAATTGTTTATCTTCCTCGTGTCTCAAAGACAAAAGAACACGCACACACTTTGCTTTCTATTTTCAGCAAATCATCACTGATTTCTCGCTTGTGTTTCTCTCGAACAAAACCAAAAACACACTAACTCTTTTCTCTGTTTTTCAACAACCTCTTTTCTCTCATCCCTCGTTCATTTTTATAATAAAAATGACCAGCAACAGTTGCTGATCAATGGACGATCAGCAACCGTTGCTGATCGTCCATAGTGGATGATCTTGCATGAGCGGTTGCTCATGCACGATTGTGGCATGATGGTCAGCGGTTGCTGACCATCAATGCTACATGCATAATGGTCAGCAACCGCTGACCATTACGCTTCGTGCATGGGCACGAATTCGTGCACATGCATGAAGCTTTACCTTTTTTTTATTTTATTAATAAGTTAATTTAGGGCATATTACTAACAGTTTCTTGTCCTCAATTCGATTTATGGTTAAATGCGATGAAAGACAAGATACAATCCATGAAACATAATGGTGTTTGGAAGCTTATTGAATTGCTTGAAGGTTCCCATTGGCTGCAAATGAGTATACAAGACTAAAAAAGATTTCATAGAAAAGATTGAGAAATTCAAATCTAGACTAGTAACTAAGGGTTTCACTTAAAGAGAAAACATTTTCTCTAGTCTCTTATAAATATTCTTTTAGAATGATTTTGGCATTAATAGTTAATTTTAATATGAAGTTACACTAGATAGAAGTTAATATTGCTTTCTCAAATGGGGACCCTAACGAGGATGTCTATATAGTGTAACCCGAAGGTTTGGTTGCAAATGATTCAGGTTAACTTGTATATAAATTGAAAATTTTTATTTATGGCCTAAAGCAAACATCTAGACAATGGCACTTAAAGTTTCATAGTGTTGTCACTTCATTCAGATTTATTGAGAATAAAGTAGATCAATGCATATATTGCAAGGTCAATGGGAGGAAATATATTTTTCTCACACTTTATGTGGATAATATTTTATTTGTGAGTAGTGATGTTGCATTACTGCATGAGACAAAACAAATGTCATCAAAAAAATTTTGACATGAAAGATCTTAGTGAAGCATTTTTTGTTCTTGGCATTGAGATCCATAGATATTGTTCTCACCATTTATTGAGTTTGTCTTAGATGTCATATGTTGATTGTATTTTTCAAAGATTCGATATGCAACATTTTAAGTCATGAATTGCTCTTATTATTAAGGATAATAAATTGAGTCTCTCACAATGAACTAGTTTAGACTTTGAGAAATGTCAAATGAAGGATGTACCTTATGCTAGTATGCTCGAAAGTATTATATATGCTCAATTTTGCACTAGATCAGACATTACTTTTGCAACATAATTTCTAGGCAAATATCAGTCAAATCCAAGACACGATTACTGAGTTGCTGCCAATGAGATGTTAAGGTACTTAAAGAGGACAAGAGATTATATGCTGATTTATGGACATGTTTTGAACTTACAGCCAGTAGGGTATTGAGATACAAACTTTGCTAGCTATTATGATAATATATAGTTGATAACAAGATATATATTTATGTTGGTAGGAGGTGCAGTATAATGAAAGAGTGAAAAATATAAATCTATATCATCTTTTACCATATAAGCGGATTTTGTACTATGCTTTTCAGCTGCTACTTAAGTTATTTGGTTTCGGAACCTCATTATAAAGTTAACTATCTTTGATTTTGTGATTAGGCGCATACAATTGTATTGTGACAATAACTTTGCAGTGTTATTTATTAATAGCAACAAAGGTCTTAATAGGTATAAGCACATGGTGGTCACCTTTTTTACCACATAGGAGTCAATATAGAATGGTGATATTACAATAGATCATGTTCTTATAGATGATATGGTTGGAGATCTGCTAACTAAATGCTTGCACCCTTGTGTGTTTGAGCAACATGTTATTAGTATGGGCTTAGGGGCATCATGTGATGCTATTATTTAATGGGACCTTTTTTATTTTTTCTCTAATAAAGTTTACATCTGTGTTTGTTACATTCAATAACATTTTGAATGTATTATTATTAGGTTAGATACACATTGATAAAAGTCTAAAGGTATTGTATAAGCCTTAAGTGAAGGCTAATGGCATCCGTTTATTAGTCTTGAGTATATATCTTGTTATACATAAAGAAATGTTAATCATAAAGACAAGATATATGTAGGTTTATTGGAACCATAAAAACATTCTCTAATGGCACAGATTTTTGTGACGCTTTAAAGTAATAGAATGGTGATTAACAAATGAGATAACACATAAGGTATTACTTTCTATGAGAGATATTGTCCATTTATCATACTATCATATTGAATCTATATTAATAAAATTAAAAACACTTGTGACCATAAAATACTCTGTGTGTGTATATGCAATTACCGCCATGATTTGATATTTGAGACTTTATGGGATATGATTGAATATTAAAAATTATTTCTAGACTAAGGTGCGCATATATAGTACACTTTCAATTAATATATCCCAAGCAGGAGAATGTAAGATTTTTCCTAGTATAGACTACATTAGTTGAATTATAATTCTATTTTACAGAGTTGGTCTAAGATGAAATAAAATGTTTCATAATTAGTCTAATAGGGGATTGGTTAGTATGAGCCAAGTTGAGTCCTCCTGTAATGAGATGGCTTGACTAGAAACTTTATAAATAATGCTCCAGTTTTTCTTTTAACCCTAACTCCTACAATTATCCTTACAAAATGAGCGTTTACTTAGCACTAAAAAGTAAATGGGCCATCTCATTGAACCAATAATACAAAGGGCAATAGAGAATAAGTATTTGCACTTGAATCGTCATTTTTTTGCTTCCTCACTAAGAATAATGAATTCCAAAATAGGTGTGTTAACATTTCTACTCGATTATATATGTTCTTGTTCTAGCTATGGAGATTGTTGGATTGTGTTTTTTCGCAACTGACATCTCTCTCTCTCTCTCTCTCTCTCTCTCTCTCTCTCTCTCTCTTTGAAGTGTTTTCTTAATATTTTAATGTTCCAATCCAATAAGTGCAAATGATCCTATTGGCAGTGATGGAGTGTTAATGCGATGGTCCATTTCAACATTTTCATTTGTAATTTGAAAAGTGTATTAAAAGTCCTAAAACTTATTATAAAAATGCAATTAAGTCATATAACTTTTTAAAATGCAATCAAGTCCTAAAATTTATCACGAAAGTATAGTTGAGTTCTAAAATGTTCAAAAAGTGCAAATCCATAAATATTGATATGTATATTCCATAAAAAAAATTATTTTTAGCTAATTCAAATCCTAAAATTTGTTAAGTTGGTGTAATCAAGTCCTTCTATTAACTCCATTTATATATATCGAAATTGAACAAATTGAAAAAGTATATGCTCGAGTTGTGTCTCTATCCCTAAAATATGGAATTTGATAGAGGATTAAGGTTAAATATCTTCAATTGGAATAATCAGTTTGTATTCTATATAGTCAATTAGAGGTTATGAATGAAATGATATTTTCAGACTATAATCAGTATAGAAAAAGTCTCTGTAGCTAGTATTTAATGTAGATTGTATTTGTGTTGATACCCCAAAGTAACTCAAGACCTAACAGGAGGCGTGGCATTAAGTTGTGGATTAGATAGTCAGGTGTTGTGATTGTAGATCAATGACTAGGTCATGCAAGATCAACGTCACGTGACTTATAATGCCACTAATGAATAGTAATGACTAAAGCAGTTATCGACATATGATAATAGGCAGTCAACCATCGAAAGGAGGAAGTCGAATGGAGAGAAATCCCTAAGATTTTAACTACTGTTGAATAAAAAATTGCAATTAAAGATCCTGAGCGCAAAGCCCAGAATCCCAAGAGCAGATGGGTTTGTGATTTTAAAGATAACTATGTATATAAACCACATTATAACGCGCATTTAAGTAATGTGGAATTATACTCCAACGATATCAAGTTGCAATCATAGATCTATGCATGAAGGATGAGGGTGTGATTATATTGCCTACCATGCTCTAATGATGTACCTTGATTTCTGGTTTTTCTTGTTTGTTTTGGAGCTTTACGGCTTGCCTTGTTATGGTGAATTTTAGGATTTCATATCGATGTTTCCATGTATCCTTTTGATATTAAATAGAAATTTCTTTGACATAAAAAAAAGGAAAGAAAGTAATTCTAGAGTTTCTAGTTACTCTTATCTCTTTAGTTGTACAATGCTTTTCTTCTCTTTAAGCATGCTTAAATTATTGGAATAGAGTATGGAGTATAAGTACTCTGGGAATACAACGCTCCTACTGTGTTAAGATCGTGCATTGAATTATACATAAAAATTTCAATTAATCTCTCAACGGACAACTAGGATGAATCTTCAATGTGAATTTCTTTCTTCTTTATTTTTAGTTGGACTCTTGAGATCAACATGCACTATCCTTTTATCAATGGCAAGTCTCCACAATCTCAGGGAGGATCTTCGCTCCTGCCACGAGTCCGAAGGAACGTTTGGGGATGGATTCGAATTTAGCATTGTGAGCACGAGATGGAAGCAACATCACCATCCCTATGGGGCATCGAAAATTTTCTCAAGGCCCACTTGCTCGAGCAAAACTAAACCTAGGAATGGCTTCCACCCGTCTCCCATTTGCAGACTATTCTTCCTCTCACCGAGAGCCCAATGCAAAGGAAAAGATATCACCCGGATGATTGAGTTCAGTTCACATTCACAATTTGTATGAATGAGCAAGACTCTCTAGCACAAATTAGAGGTGATTGGTTACAAGGTGAGTAATTTTTACAAGGAACTAGAAACTACCTTCTTAAAACCACTTCCAGTTTTTGGAATCCAAATTTTTAGAACCTGAAATTTATTGTGTTGTCTTGAAACCAATCCTAAAACCTACTCTGTTTTGCCAGCTATTTTTCTTTTATACCTTTTGTTAATTCCATTTTTTATGGCGAAATAATATGAGCAACAAAAAAATTTCTAAGTACAAGATGAACGGGGCAAGCGAGCGAAGGTGAATCTAAACGAGCGAGGGTTATGAGGCTCGAATGAGTGATGGTGAGCGACCGAGGTTGAGGGTGAGTTGTAAGCGAAAGAGAGAGAGAGAGACAAGTGAAGTTTCCGAGTGAGGTTGAAGAGAAATGGAGAAAAAGAGAAATAGAAAAAAAGATGCTAAGAGAAACTAGGCGTCATAGGCTTTATGTAACTGATTTCAAATTCAATCCGGTATCCAGATGCTTCTTTACTCAAAATCGGGGATCGGACCACTCGGAACCGGATTGTTTTTCAAGCAATCTGATATAGGTCTCGAGTAGTTGCATAGCCCTGTCCGAACTGTTTTAATGCGGCATACAAACTGCTTTAATGCAGCGGTTTGGTTGGTCTGACCCATTAAAACGCTAATAATAGAGGGGAGGACAGGACTCTTGAAGCAGGTGAGGCAAAGGCGAATACAGGACCTTGAAAGGAGGTTCTTTCAAGACGATGACTTCGCGTCGTCCGAAGGGTTTTGAACAGCCCAAGTCTCCTCATTTTTTCAAGATCATACTCTCCCCCGATACCCTTCTGAGCGGAAAGCTTGTGAGCATGCCCTCTCTCTCTCCCCTACTGATTCTTGATTTTCATTTTTATTGTTCTTTGCCCGCTAGCTGCTCGATTTATTTCTTGAATGGGACCTTTCTGGCTAATTGTGTGACTGAGTTGACAGTTGTATGTGACCAAGCGAGCAAAATATATTCATGCAAGGTGTTTTTCTTTGGGTCGAAATGCAAGGTGTTTCACTTGCAGGAATATTGTTCTGTTCTTCAGTGTCTAGTCTCTGAACTAGTCCTTGGATCGAAGCCCGCATGACTTTGACCCATTAGAATGTGTTCCTGGATTTGTTTTCCTTTTTCCCAATTATCTTGAATCTTGCTCAGGAAATGACATTAATTTACCAGAACCAATGTTCAACTGAGAAGAACTTTCTTGTGAAGGAGAATAGAATTCACGCTATTGCTTGCTTATATGCAAATCATATACTGAAGCATCTTCTATGTGGTTGTGAATTTGAGCAAAAATGTAGGACTGGAATATGGAGGTATCTCAGTATTTCTTTCTAATTCCTTTCCCCCTAGAATAATACTGGTATGCAAGCCTTTCGCGCAATTTATTCCCTCGATGCAGGCAATCCAAGTTACTCTAATTGGATAATGTAGGTACTTCTTATCACAATCTAATTCCCTGGAGTTACGCTGAGAATTACTGAACACGGTAATTGTATTTGCATGTCTGATACGAAAAGTTGCTAATGGAGTTGTAGATATTTTTGCGGGGAGCCCGAAAAGAAGTTTTAAAACTTACTGGTTCACTACCTGAATCCCAAAATTTCTGGTGAGAATGTTGACTAATTTGTGGTTCACTATACTATGGACTCACTTGATTGCAATTCCTTATCGTTGAAGTATGTGCATGTGCTTTTGCTATGTTATGGAGTCTCCATGCTTTGGACAAGAACCTTAAGATCTTAAGTTCGAGTGAAAAAAAAATGATTTAAATTATATATTGAATCTGCTTTTCTTTCTTTTTCTCAATAGGAGATACCAAAGAGGTTTCTGCAGAGACATGGTAGTGACCTCGCTGGCTCAGTGTTTCTCAAGGTTCCAAGCAGTACAATACTTTGGCCAGTGGAGATGGAGTGGAGTGATGGCATGGCTCGGCTTGGCCTAGGCTGGCGGAAGTTCACAGACTATTACTCCATTGGTTTTGGCCAATTACTAGTTTTCAGATATGAACCAAGCTCCATCTTTCATGTTGTGATCTTTGACATGAGCGCTTCAGAGATTGAATATCCTACGGATCCTGTGATCATGGACAAATCAGAACCGGAATGTGAATTTATTCTGCTCAAGAAGGAAGAAACTGATAATATCTCAGCCAAAATCTCGGAGGATTGTCGGCCTAGCCCAAAATTTAGGAAAAAATCAAAGTCAGCATTGGCTTTGGCTTCTCGAAAGGTGAACTCTGGTATGGGTAGTGAAAATGACGATTATTCCTATGAACACCAATTTCCCAATAACATTTGAGTCAGTTCATTGACTCATATCCTTTCTGATGTATCATCTAATTTTGGATTTTAAGATGAAATATTTTTCTTTTTATTAATTATGTACAGGCATGATCAGAAATTCTGCAAGCAGAGCAAGCCCTGCTACACCGGTTGCTCGTACATGTAATGTGCCATGTCCTGCTGCTCTTGAAATGGCAAGAGATTTCAAGTCGAAGCATCCCATGTTCATACTTGTGGTGTACCCAAGTTATATTAAAGGTTCCACTCCGGTGAGATTCTTGGTGACCTAGTTTCATCATTGACATCTCCATAACTCTGAGATGGCGTAGTTTCCTTAGTTCACGAAAACCTTGGAGTGTACATGTTTTGGATTATTATTTTTCCCCATCCTCTTACTTAGAATGTTTATGCCTGGACATGATCATGAAAACAGATTACTTTGAGAAGGCTAATATCAAATATTGGTTTATAAAACATTTACGCAGAGTGTATCATCCAAATTTATGCGGACTCATATCAAGAGAAGCGTGCAGGTCGTGACACTTAAGCACAACAAGGATTCATGGCCGGTGAAGTTAATCAAGCCTCCGGGGGACCATGGAAAGTTATCTCAAGGTTGGTTTGCGTTTGCAAGAGCGACTTCTCTGTGTGAAGGGACGTTTGTGTGTTCGAACTAACTAAGCTGAGTCCCACTGTGCTTGAAGTGTCAATCTTCAGGAATTCTGATTACACTTAGGAGTGGTTTACTGCCACCATTACGCTTGGCATCATTTTAGAGAATGATATCCATAGTGTTATCAGCTAGACATACAACGTTACCAAGTTTTTCTTTCTTGTTTTTAGTGTCTTTTTGATGACAGATGGATCTGTAAATTGAAATGTCCTGAGAACTAAGCTTTAGCGATGGTGAATGAAGGTGGTTGTAAAATTTTCTAGTTACTCTTATCTTCTTTAGTTGTTTCTTGTTTTTCTCCTAAGTTTGATCATACCTAAAATACAAAAATACAATATAGTGCTTTAGGGATACAATCCTCATATCATATAAAACCTTGTATTGAAAATTACAACTTTTCTCAAACTTTTATATTTTGATTGCAAACTTTTCTCCATTCATCACTTTAGCCCTTGATATGACTAACGGAAGTATGACATCAATTAGTTAAGCATAATCTATACTAATCCTTTTCTCATTTTCTAGTAACTGAATTTGAAGGCCTTCATCAGGGCATACCGAAGAGGTTTTCTGCAAAAGCATGGAAATGACCTCTCGAGCTTAGTGTTTCTTAAGGTTCCAGATGGTGAAATCTGGCCAGTACGGTTAGAATAGAGTGATGGCAGGCTTTTGGTTGGGAAAGGATGACAAAAGTTCATAGATTATTACTCTGTTGTTCCTGGCCAATTGATGCTCTTCAGATACAAACAGAACTCCACCTTCCAAGCTGTAATTTTTTTATAAGAGTTCATCAGAGATTGAATATCCCAGAAATCCCATTACGGGTGAAAAATCAAAAGCTGAATGCAAATTTCTACTGTCCAGGAAGGAAGAAACTGATGATATCTCGGTTAAAATCTTGAAAGATTGTTGGCTAAGCCGAGTCATGAGTGAAAAACCGAAATGGGCTTCTAGGAAGGCGAGTTCTGCTCTGGTTGGTGAAGGTACTAACAATTCCCAAGAACACATAATATTTACACGCTCTCGATCAGGAGGCAGAGAGTTCTCAAGTTCAAAGAAGAACAAACCTCTGGTTTGTTCTTTAAAAAACTGTGAAGGTAGTGACTGTAATCAAGAATTATCAGTTTCATTCACGTCATTTTCTTCCCTCGAGTTCTATTTTTGCAACCTGCCGAAATTCTACTTCTTGCCTTCTTTGTTCTTTTTTTTTTTTTTTTTTTTTTTTTAGCAAGACTTCTTTGTTCTTTGGTTCTACTACAATGTCCTCAAGAAGAGATTTTGTAATTGAAAGGCGGATATGCTGAGCCATTATCAGTCAATTCATGTGCTCATTCATCTATGAATTGTGGTACTGGTATACAGTCTGTCATTTTAGGATATGATGGATGTTCACCTTTTCACATGACCCCAGCGAGACCTGCCTTGGGGTCTCGCTACCCAGGCAATTGGTGGCCTAGGTTCACACAACCCTTTGTCTCACTTAGGCTAGATTCTCATTCGCATGTTGTCGAGCAAGACGGACCTTATTGATGCCGCCTTTGCCATTGCCACCTCTCACTCTCTCTCTCTCATTTACTTGTTGTCGAGCACTAGACGGACCTTATTGATGCCGCCTTTGCCGTTGCCACCTCTCTCTCCTGTAAGAATTTTTCTAATATGGGTGACAGGAGAGCTTCGGCGCGGCGACAGGCAGTGGCGCGGCGGTCAGAGGTGCGGAGGAGCAGGCGTCGGGCGGAGGTGCTCGCGGCTGTGGAGTTGCAGGGGGCGGGCCATCGGGAGTGGCTGCTGCTGCAGAGGCTGAGTGTTGAGCGGAGGTGCGGACGTCGGTCGCCGGGCGGAGGGGACAGGCGCCGGCGACGGGTGAGCAGAGACGGGGGCGTCGGGCGCCAGGCAGCGGGAGGCAGGACGACTGGTGGGCGTACCAGCAGCGACGACGAGCAAGCAGGGGTGCGGGACTCGGGCGGCTTCGGGCGCTGCAGATCACGGGTGAAGGTGCTGCTGGTGTTCGCGGCTCCGGGTTGCTGCAGGTCGCGGATTGCAGAAGCAGCGGTGGTGCTCGGGCGCCAGAGTCGGCAACAGCGGTGCTCGCGGCTGTGGCTGGAGGCGGAGGTGCCGGGCGTGGGCGAAGCTCCGGCAGCAACGGGCAACTGCAGAAGAGCAGAGGGCGCTGGAGAAGAAGACCCTTTTCCTTTTTTTTTTTTTTTTCTTTTCCTTCCCTCTCACGTCCGCTCCCTCTTTCTCTCTCTATACTTTGCTGTGGACTTTTCCCTGACAGATTGTCAGAAGAAAAGGAAATGACTTCCTTTCTTTTGATTTTTGAATGGACGAGAGAAAGTTTTTTATTTTTTTTTTGCTTTTCTCTTTTTTCTCTCTTCTGCACTTTCTCACACTTGCTCTCCTTTTTCACGAATTTCGCCCCCCTCTTCTTCTACGAAATTGTGCCCCACTTTTATAGTGATTCCAAAAACCCCGATACATGGCAATTTTCGAGCTTTTTTTCTTTAGTTCTTATATCGTCGCCTATGAATCGGAGTGTGATTTCACGATTAGTTTGATTTTTCCTCAAATGCTTCAATTAATTCCCTTTTATCAAATTTCTTATTCTTTATTCACTTGATTTCCTAACTCTTAATCGCTAATTGAGAATTTATTTCCACATTTACTAAGATTTGAATATTTTCCAAAGCAAGAGTGGCTAATAAGAATTTCCAATTTCCATTCATAATCAATCAGATTGATTTTCCCTTATTTTTCTTTTATTTGCTTTGATGACCAAAAATTATATGCTATGCACTTTTTTTTAGATCTTAAAAATTAATCCCTAATTTTTTATGAATAAATGACTTGGATCGCTAAAATTTAAGTGTCAACAAGATATCTATTTATGTTGGTAGGAGATGTAATATTATGAAAGAGCGAAAAATAGAAATATATATCATCTTCTATCATGTAAGTGGATTTTGTCCTATGCTTTTTAGCTGCTACTTAAGTTATTTGGCTTCATAACCTCATTAGAAAGTTAACCGTCTTTGATTTTGTGAGTAGGCCCATACAATTGTATTGTGACATAACTCTACAGTATTGTTTATTAACAACAATAGAGGTCTCAGTGGGTATAAGTACATGGCGGTCAAGTTGAGTCGGTACAGAATAATGATATTACAATAGATCATGTTCCTATAGATGATCTTGTTGCAGATCCACTAACTAAATGCTTACGCCCTTGTATGTTTAAGCGACATGTTATTAGTATAGACTTAGGGGCATCATGTGATGTTGTTATTTAGTGGGAATTTATTTCATTTTTTCTCTAATAAAGTTTATATCCGTGTTTGTCATATTTAATGACATTTTGATATGTATCAACTTTTACATTCGATAAAGTATTTATGAATATATTGTTATTATGTTAAATACATATTGATAAAAGTCTCAATATATTTTATAAATCTTGAGTGAAGGCTAATTGTCACGCCCCGATCCTCAGGCACGCACACATCCGTCTCAGTTGGTCGATTTTATAATGCGATATCCCAGGACAATGTATCGCCGACCCTTTCATTTCTTAAGCACATGCGGAAGCAGTTAAGATCCCCAGACAATAAAACAATGGGATAGAAAAGCATGGCCATATTTTTCATATTGAAATTTATAACCAAACTTTTATACAACACACAAACCACTTCATAACTATTCACATCAATTGGAATTCACAAAAGAAGATGAAATCTCAATCCCTTCAGGTCATACTCAAAATCTCTCTCGGTATTATCTTCTTCTTCCAAAAGTCCTTCTACTCAGGTTTCACCTCCGAGTTCTCCTTTTCAGATTCCTCCTCAGCTTCTCAACGGGGTCCTGAAATGATTTTCCCCAAACTGGGATGAGACTACGTCTCAGCGAGTTCTACCCCACTAAGCCCAATTAGTAAACTATTATACTATAGGCTGCCTATACACGCATAGGGCAGAAGACGTACCTTGGCCTCATATCCCACCTACAAGTCAGTACAATTCATAATAGGCACTCAAGCAATCATATCACGGATCGAAGCATCGATCAAACCATCCTAGTCGATCACAAGCCAACAAGACCACTCACGGTCATTCCCATCAGTCAATCAATTCACAACATCAAATCAAAACAATGAATCACATCAAGTCACACTCAGATCGAATCATCGATCAATCGACCTAGTCGATTACAAGTCGATCAGACCATCTCATGGTCATTTCCAATCAATCGATCAATTCACAACATCAGATCAAGCAATGATCAATCGACCTAGTCGATTACACGTCATCACGACCCATGCTTGGTCGGCACATTCAATACTATCTATAAAGTCCTATCAAATCAGGACTGCTCACCCAAAGCTGATAAATAGATAGCATAGCTCACCCAAAGCTGATAATAAGGTATACTGCTCACCCAAAGCTGGCATATCGCCCGAAGGCCGATATAGTATACTGGTATACTGCTCACCCAAAGCTGACATATCGCCCGAAGGCCGATATAGTATACCATATGCTCACCCAAAGCTGATAATATATTGCTCGCCCAAAGCTGATAATAAGGTATACTGCTCACCCAAAGCTGACATATCGCCCGAAGGCCGATATAGTATACCATCTCCACCGTCCAATATTCTCATTATTTTTATCGTACCCGATAAAATAATCGTGTGGATACACGATCGGCTTTAGCCAAAATATCATAATTTCCTTTTTCATAATTCCCACCATTCTCTACAGCCCACCAAAACACTTTTGGTGCTGTCAACCGACACCCGGTTATTTTCCAATCAATAATCAAAGATTATTCCATTAAAGGATAATTCTCAATTTCATAAATAATTCAATTCAGCACAAACTAAAGCTCAATTAAATAAACGAACTGTGCCACGACAATCAGCACGAGATTTCGGTCGTCGGCCATCTCAAACTTAATTTCCGAAAAATAAATAAATAAATAATTAATTTCGAAAATTAATTATTAAATATTAAAAATTCCGTTTAGCTCAAAATAAGGTCCAATTAAATAAACGGACTTCACCACGGTCATCAGCATAATTTTCCGGTTCCGGATCATCTCCCTTGAATTTTCGGAAAATAAATAATTATTTAATTTAATTCCGAAAATTAATATTTAAATGCCAAAAATCTCACTTAGGCCCGAATCGCCAAATTGAAGCCCGATTAGAGGTCGGAAAATTCCCGAGACACTCCCAATAAATAGTAGACCACGTCTACTTGCTAATTGCACAATCAATTTAACTAAATCACATCACAATTGACTAATAATTGCTAATTAATTCTAATCTAACAACCTAAACATAATTAATTAAAACTAAACCAACCTAAAGCATAATTAGCCAACTAATCCAGGATTAGTGAGATTACTCACCAAATCGCGCGCAAGTCGGATCAATCCGACGGCGGCGACGCGAGGAACGATTCTTCCCAAAGCGGGCCTCGGGTTCGGGGCCGGGAAACGGCCCAAAACGGGCCCGAAGTCGCTGAATACCCATTTCGTGGGTTGCTGGACGGGGTCGGCCGAGGCTGCTCCGGCGGCCAAAACGGCAAAGGGAGGCCGGCGGTGACCGGACGGGGTTGGGCGGTGGCCGGAGGTGGTCGGCCGGCGACCGTAGGTGGCCGAACGGAGCCGAGCAGAGGCAAAACAGGGGCTGAACAGAGGCGGACGGCATTCGAGCGGGCTAGAGGGAGACGAACGGCGGCGAGGCGGTGTGCGGCGGCTCCCGGCGCGACGGCGGTGGCTGCTCCAAACCCCGGCGAGCTGCTTCTGTTTTGATCTTCAACTTGCAGGCTTCGAACAGCAGAAAGGGGATGGGGAAGAAAGAAGGGCGAAGGGCGCACGGGTGGGGCGAAGCAGCGGCGGCGGCGGCGCGGCAGCTCCGGCGTGGCCGCGGGCGCGCGACGACGGTTCCGACTTCAGCAGACCTTCAGCAGCTGTTGAGGTCTTCTTCGGCTTCCATGGTGTTTTGAAGAAAGAAGAAGATGGGGGGGCGGTTCCGTCGACGAAGGAGAGAGGGGAGGAAGGAGAAAATCAAATTTTCTTTCTTTTCTCTCACTCTCTCTCTCTCTTAGGTCAGCCACACGTGGGCCACCACTAGCTGTCCACCACCTTCATTTTTTACAAATATGCCCCCTTCTAGAAGCATTTAGGTAGGCTAAAGTGTGGGGGTAGAGGTGGCATACGAATTTTGCCAAGTTTCCATTCCAATTGAGCCCTTATTCCTCTTGAATTAGATCAAATTGACCCACATTAATTTATTCAATGCTTCAATTGAATATTCTCCTCACCCAATAACCCGTCTCGCATCTCAATTTTGTATTCCATCTTAATCCCCGGCTCCAATTGCATAGAAATGACTTGATTAATTCAATTGAAATTAAGACCGAAATTTCTGGATGTCACACTAATGGTATCCATTTATTAGTTTTGAGCATATATCTTGTTATACATAAAGAAATGTCAATCATAAGGACAATACATATGTGGGTTCATTAGAATCATAAAGACATTCTCTAGTGGCATAGGTTTTTATGACATTTAAAGTAAGAAAATGATGATTGACAAATGAGATGACACGTGATGTATTACTTTATATGAGATGCTATCAATTTACTATACTACCATATTGAATTCATATTAATAAAATTAAAAACACTTGTGACCATAAAAGGCTATATGTGTATACATGCAATTACCACTATGATTCGATATTTGAGACTTTATATGATATGATTGACTATTAAGAATTATTTATAGACTAAAGTGCACATATACAGTACAATTTCAATTAATATAACCCAAGTGGGAATATAAATTTTCATAATATAGACTACATTAGTTGATATTGTAATTCTATTTTACGAGGTTGGTTTAAAGTGAGATAGAATATTTCGTAATTAGTCTAATATGGAATTGGTTAGTGTGAGTCGAGTTGAGTCTGGCTTGTAATGAGATAGCATAACTAGAAACTTATAAATAATGCTTAAGTTTCTCCTCTAATCCTACCTCTCACAATTATCCTTACAAAATGAGTGTTTACTTAGCATTAAAGGGTAAATGGGCCATCTCATTGAGCCAATAATACAGAGCGTAATAGAGAAGAATGATTTGCGCTTGAATTGTCACTTTGCCGCTTCTACACTAAGAGCGATGGATTCCAAAATAGATGCTTTAACATTTCTACTCATTTATATATGTTCTTCTTCTAGCTATGGAGATTGTGGGATTGCGTTTTTCACAATTGACATATCTCTCTCTCTCTCTCTCTCTCTCTCTCTCTCTCTCTCTCTCTCTCTCTTCTTGGTTTGAAGTGTTTTCTTAATTTTTTAATATTCAAATCCAATAAGTGCAAATGATCCAATTGGCAGTGATGGAGCGTTAATGTGATGGTCCATTTCAATATTTTCATTTGTAATTTGAGAAGTGTATTAAAAGTCCTAAAACTTATTATAAAAATGTAATTGAGTCATAAAACTTTAAAAAATGTAATTAAATTCTAAAACTTATCACGAAAGTATAGTTGAGTCCTAAAACTTTTAAAAAGTGCAAATCCATGAATATCAATATGTATATCCCATAAAAAAATTATTTTTAATTAATTCAAATTCTAAAATTTATTAAGTTGATGTAATCAAGTGTAATCAAGTCCTTCTATTAACTCCATCCAACTTGACAAATGAAAAATGCTAACAAATTTTTGGACTTGATTGTACCAACTTGACAAATTTAATGGCTTAATTAAAATTTTTGACAATTTTATGACTCAATTGCACTTTAGTGATAAGTTTTATGATTTAATTGCATTATTAAAAATTTCAAAACTTAATTACATTTTGTGACAAGTTTTAGGATTTTCAATACATTAATTCCTTACAATTTTATAGAAGGACTAACTTGAGCCATACAACATATAATTTGGGAATTGCATTAGCAAAAATATATATGAAGAACCAACTAAAAAATTGAAAAAGTAAATGGTTTAGTGGTGTCTTTATTCCTAATATATGGAATTTCATGTTTTTTTTTTTTTTTAAGGTTTGAGTTTGAAATTGCCGTTGAATGCTAATTTAGGATCCCACATGGAATTTCAAAATTTTAAAATATATAAAAAATGTATATTAAAGGGACAAAAAGAATAAAATAAGAAACAAAATGAAAAAGCAATAAAGGTCTTGTCGACACCACTTATGGGAGGTTCCACCTTGCTGGTTTCATCCCCCAATTGCTAGTGATATGACACTAGGATTGCATGACCTCAACCGTTGGACAGGATCACGCACCCTTGACAAGATCTAGCTTGGGTTCTCACTACCCCAACAAGTGGTGGCCTAGGGTCACACAACTCTGTCTTGCCCGGGCCACTTTCGTATTTCCCCCTTATCTCTCTATTCCCCTCCATATAGTGGAGAAAACGGCAATCATGTTGTAATCACAACATGTGAGTGAGCACTAGGCAAACCTTATGGGAGCCACCTGCCTCACCACCCCCTCCCTCCCTCTCTCTCTCTCTCTCTCTCTCTCTCTCTCTCTCTCTCTCTCAGCATCTTCTTTTCTAAGTGTAAATGATTCAATCGGGTAACTAGTGATCGTATGTGTCAGCAATTTCATTTGCAATTTTTATAATCCGACTAATGTGAGTTTTTTTAAAAGAAAAAAACCATATTGATTAGAGACTGTTGGAGAAAACTTCTTTATTTGTTTTGAAACTGACAAAACGTTTCCATCGGTCTAGTTTGAAGACTTGCAGACTTTTTCGTCAAAATCTGAAGACCCATACTCAAGATTTAAAGTCTGCCCTCATTGACAATTTCTAGACCGACAAAGAAGACTTATCCAGAATTGAGTATTTCTTTAAGGATTTGATTCGAGCGGCTAAAGAAGTTCTCACGGCTGAAAATAGCGTTTCAAGATCTATTATTCGTTTTGAAATCAATATGAGTGAATTGGATCCGTTGATTGGTGAAGTTTACTTGGAATATTCTACATATGGAAACCTAGATCCTGATTGTATGGGCGAGTAGGATTGGTGGGCTATCTTCATATTCCTTAAGTAACTCGGGATCTTCCTAATTGATTTTATCCAATTGGTAGATTGGAAGAACTCCTTTGGAATGTGTCAACGGTTATGAAGGCATGGAGGAGTGTATAAGGAAGACGCTTTAGTTATTCAAGTGTATGCGCGATAGAAAAATTTCAAAGTCTGAAGCTCTTTGTTCTTTGCTGATTCAATTGCTGAGCGTAAATTTGTATTCCAAAGAGAGTTTTGATACTTGTGAGATTTTGAGGAAGTGTAGCAGAGTCTTTACACTATGAAATTAAAGACGTAATACTGTAACGACTCTTTTTATTCATAGTGAAATCCAGCCGGTGGGCTATCAATGCGGGAGAGTGGAAGTAGGCTTGGGTTAAGCCAAACCACTATAAACATTGTGTTCTTATTCTCTTCCCTAAATTCTTTAATTTTGCTCACAATTCTATTTAATTGTTAAAGTCTAATTTTTTCTATCAACCACATTCAAGTTAAAAGTAAAGTTTTATACTATATTATGCAAAAATTGTTTATGCACCTATTCACCCCCTTTAGGTGTTCGTACTAGCTCTCTCAATTGGTATTAGAGCATGTGTACTTATTTAAATTGAAGTGTTTTTACTCTAGAGTTAAAAATCTATGGCTAGTATGTTGGCTCCAAGTTTGGTTGAAGGGCAAAGCACACCAGACTGCCTTATTTTGATGGAAATGAATACAGTATATGGAAAAACAAGTTGAAGGCATTCTTAAGATCAAAAGGTTCTCTAGAATGGGTTATGGTAGATAAATGAATCATTCCTAAAGCTACAACAGTCTTAGAAAGAGGAAAAGAAGCTGTTGAGGCTAGCGAGATGACTCAAGATGAGATAACCAAGAGACAAGCTTTTCATGCAAAAGCAATTTATTCCTTATATTGTGCATTATCTCCTACTGAATATAACAGAATATCTTCTTGTGAAACAGATAAAAAAGTCTAGGATATGCTGCACATTACGTATGAAGGGACTGATCGAGTAAAAGAAACTAGAATCAATAGTCTACTCGGTCAATATGAAACCATCAAAATGAAGTCAGGAAAATCTATCACTGATATGTTTAGTCGTTTTATAGAAATTGTGAATAGTCTTGAGTATCAAGGTCAACTAATTTCAGGACCCATGAAGGTTAACAAATTGTTACGTGGAATTTCCAAAGATTGGAATTGTGTAAAGATATCAATAAGGGAGACACAAAGGATCATGCAACTCTCCATTGACGAATTGGTTGGCACTCTTCAGTCTTATGAAGTGGAGCAAATCAATGAAGATCCCAAAGGTAAAAAATCTATTACTTTAAAATCTAATGATGATTCTGATATTACAGATTCTGAATATGATATGGATAATGAAGAGCTTGATCTCATGATAAGAAGATTAAAAAAACTGAACAAAAAGGGAATAAAATTCAATTGGAAGAAACAAAGCTCTCAAAAGTTTCAAAATAAATCAGCTAAGGACAATGAATCCAATAAAGATGTGATTTGTTTTGAATGCAAGAAAAAAAGGGACACATCAAACACAACTGTTCATTGTTGAAGAACAAGAAAGGAAAAGCTAAGAAATACAGAAAGGCACTCAAAGCAGAGACTTGAAGTGATATCGAATGCGAAGAAAATGATGATAATTATGCTAAAATTTGTTTAATGGCAAAATCGAATCAGATTTAGACTCGAGACATATACAAACTCGACTCAAACAGTGAAATAAAGATAAGTAATTTAAAAATTCATACTAAAGTCTCTAAATACATTGATGAACTCAGTGTCTTAGTCTCAAAACCTCTCTTAAGAGAATTTCGAGCTAAAAAGGGAAAATTCTACACCGAACCAATAGGAGAATGTTTGGAAAGAAAAGTTCGAAAATCTAGATAAAATTTTTATTACTTTGAAAGAAAATGCAGACTCTCTTTCAAAAGAAAATACACTTTTGAAAAATGATATTTCAAGTATCTCAAAAAGGTTTTCTATAGGATCTGAGAAATTGGAAAAGATTCTTTCAACACAAAGATCTTACTTTAACAAATCAAACTGATGAATGATTTCTAATTGATTTTCCAAAAATAAAGAAAAGAATCAAACAGAGAACTATAAAGGCCTTCTATAGAAATCATTTTCAAAAAGTCTTTGTAAAACTTGTTGGCCGTAGTGCTTATAAATGTTCTAAATACAACAGCTCAGAACACTTTGAGAAAGAATATCATATGGTTTGGAAACCTGTTAAGAAGGATTGGGCAAATATCGTATATTACACTAACTCCATTGGACCCAAGAAAGTGTGGGTACTAAAGAAAGCTTGAGTTTCTTTTTTAAATGCAGGTCACTATCAAGAAAAATGTCAAATGGTACTTGGATAGTGGATACTCAAGACATATGACATGAGATTCAAGTTGTTTCATAAAGCTTATGCAAGTTAATAATGGAAAAGTTTCCTTTGGTGAAAATAGCAAATGAAGAATTGTTGGATGCAGAATAGTAAAGATTGGAAGTCTCACAATCAACAACGTCTCCTTAGTAGAAGGACTTAATTACAACTTGCTGAGTATTAGTCAACTATGCGACACAACGTTCAAAATCAATTTTCAAGAAGGAATATGTTCGGGAACCGGTAAAGACTTCTCTCAGACCTTCACTGGACGAAGACATGGGAACATCTATCTTTTGGATATCAAACCATAAAAATCTCAATATCTAATTTCAATTCAAGAGGAAGCTACTAACTGGCATCGAAAACTTGGCCATATCAACATAAAGCAAATTGCCAAGATTTCTTCAAAAAAGCTTGTTCGTGGACTACCCAACCTAACATACCAAAAATCTGAATTATGCACACCATGTGTGCTGGGAAAACATGTTAGAAGTTCTTTTAAACTAATAAATCAAGTTTCCACTAATCGCGTGCTACAGCTTCTGTATATGGATCTCTTTGGACCAACTAGAACTTAGAGTATTGGTAGAAAGAAATACTGCCTAGTAATAGTGGATGATTATTCACGATTTACTTGGGTATACTTCCTGACAAGTAAGTCTGAAACTTTTTCTTATTTTATAAAGTTTGCTAAGAAAGTAAAGAATGAGAAATGATATGTTATTTCGAGTATACGGATAGACCATGAAGGTGAGCTTAAAAATCAAGACTTTACTAAATTCTGTGATGAATCTGGTTTTCTGCATATGTTTTCCTCTCCATACACTCCAGAACATAATGGAGTTGTGGAAAGGAAGAATAGATTATTGCAAGAAATGGCTAGAACACTTTTAATTGAAAGCAACATTTATTCACGTTTTTGGGCTAAAGCAGTTTCTACAGCATGCTATATCATTAACAAAGTTTTTTTAAGGCCAATTATGGAGAAAACTCCCTATGAGTTATTCAAAGGAAAGAAGCCAATTGTTTCTTATTTTCATGTGTTTGGTTGCAAATATTTTATATTGAAAAATGCAAATGATCGAATTGGTAAGTTTGAAGAAAAGTCAGACGAAAGAATCTTCCTTGGATATTCAACCACTAGCAAAGCTTATAGAGTATATAACAAAAAGACTTAATCTATGGAAGAATCGATAAATGTAAAATTTTTAGACTTTATACAAAATCAATCGATCTAGACTCAACCTGAAGAATCTGAACTTGCTCCAGACTCTACAAAGTCAAATTCTCCAGAAGCAGCTTAGACTTCAAAAGGTCAACAACGAATGAACGTTGAAGAATCAAATGAAGAAAAAGATCAGCAGTTTGTTAGACCAACCAGCAACTGGAAGCACAAGTCTAGTCATCCCAAAGAACTCATTATTGGAAACATTGATGAAGGGATTCATACAAAATCCAAAAGGCATGAAGAATCTAGCACTGTGGCTCTTATTTATGAATGAGAACCCAAAAGTACAGAAGAAACTTTAATTGATGAAAGCTAGATTGAAGCTATGCAAGAAGAACTCAGGCAATTCAGTATTAACAATGTCTGGGAATTGACTCCTAAACCAAAAGGTAAATATGTTATTAGAGTTAAATGGGTTTTCATAAACAAGATGGACGAGAAAGGAAAAGTTATAAGGAACAAAGCAAAACTCGTAGCCAAAGGATATACGCAAGAAGAAAGCATAGACCATAATGAGACTTATGCAACAGTAGCAATGTTAGAAGCAATTAGATTATTATTTGCTTTTGCTTGTTATAAAAATTTCAGATTATTCCAAATGAACGTCAAAAGTGCATTCCTGAATGGATTTATCCAAGAGAAAGTTTATGTGGAACAACCTCCTGGTTTCGAAGATCCAAGGAAACTACACTCTGTATTCAGATTGAAAAATGTGCTATATGATTTAAAGCAAGCACCTCAAGCTTGGTACGAAAGGTTAAGTAAGTTTATATTCCAAAATGGCTTTGTTAAAGGTAAAGTAAGCACTACTCTGTTTATCAAAAGAGAAAATAAAAACTTTCTATTTGTTCAAATCTATGTTGATGATATTATCTTTAGATCACCTAACGAAAATCTGTGCAAGAAATTCTCTAAATCTATGTAGAATGAATTTGAGATGAGCATGATGGGTGAATTATCCTTCTTTCTCGGACTACAAGTAAAATAATTGAAGGAAGGGACTTTCATTCACCAAGAAAAATATGCTAAAGAACTTGTAAAAAAGTTTAGTTTGGAGAATTGCAAAAAAACTAATATACCAATGGCAACTTCTTCGAAACTAGACAAAGATGAAGGAGGAAATGAAGTTGACCAGAAGCTATATAGGAGTATCATTGATTCACTTCTTTATCTTACTGTCCCTAGACCTGACATTTTGTTTAGTATTTGCATTTGTGCCAGATTTCAATTAGATCCCAAGGAATCTCATCTAAGTACTACAAAATACATCATCAAATACATTGCAACAACATCTAAGTTAGGTCTATGGTATCCTAAAGAATGAGACTTTACTTTCTTTAGATACTCAGATGCAGATCTAGCAGGATGCAGAGTTGATAGAAATAGCACATCGGGCATTTGTCAATTGCTTGGAAACGGGATAGTATCTTGGTTTTCAAGGAAGTAAATTACTGTAGCTCTTTCAACAGTAGAAGTAGAGTATGTGGCTCTTAGAAGTTGTTATCGAATTATGGATAAAACAATAACTAAGATACTTTGGAATCGAAGATTCATGCACTGAGATCAAATGTGACACCACCAACGTGATTAAAAATTTCACCAATAATCCAATTCTTCATTCAAGAGCAAAGTATATAGAGATTCGACATCATTTTATTAGAGATCATGTTCAAAATGGAGAAGTATTAATTCAATTCATTGACTCAAAGAATCAACTAGCGGACATATTTACAAAACCTCTGGAGAAAAGTCAACTTGTATCGACTTAGGGCGCGTTTGGTAACGATTTTGTTCCCGAACCGATTCGACAAGAAATTATTATTTTTGATTCTGTTCTTAGGAACCGATTCGAGTAAAAGAACGTTTTTTTGTAACTTTCTAAAATTTCTAATTCTCGAATAGAATTGCGTTTGATAACATGTTTGTTGATTATGTTCCAAATTATTTTTTTAATTTTTAAATAATTTTTTCTATTTTTTTTACTTTTTCCTTTTTTCTTTTCTTTTTTTCCTTTTTCTCCTATTTTTCTTCTTCTTCTTGTGGCCGGTTGCTGAACCGGCGACCGGCCGGACGAGGGCCAACGACCTCACCAAAGCGTCGCCGGCCCTCGGTGAGGCTAGCCCTCGTCGGCCGAGCCTTGTCGGTGGACAGGTGGGCCTCGCCGGGGTTGGGCGAGGCTCGCTGGGGCTGGGCGAGGCTCGCCTAGCCACCGGTCAGGCTAGGCGAGCTCGATCGGTGGCGAGGCGGGCGTTGCCCAGCCCCGGCGAGGCTCGGCCTCGCTAGATCTAGCAAAGCCAAGGCTCACCGGTGGTTGGGCAAGTCTTCGGCAAGCTCACCGGACCTTGGCCTGGCCAGGAGAGCCTCCGGCGAGCTCGTTGGACCGGCAACCGGCGATTGGTGGCAGCCGGTGGCGGGTGGTGGTGGGCGGCGGCAAATGGCGGCGGGCAACGGTCGCGGATGGTGGAAGGAAAGAAGAAGAGTTTTATTGAGTTGATTCTTTTTTTGATTCTCGGACGTAGAATCAACTTTTTTTTTTTATTCTTGAATCTTCTCCCAAATTGATTATGGGAACAAAAATTTTACCAAACGCGATTCTCGTCTCAAGCTGATTCTGGGAACAAAAAATCAGAATCAAACACTGTTTGGCACGTTGCCAAATAGAGCCTTAATATCTTAAAGTCTGAAGAAGCTCAGACTCGAGGATAAAAGTTTAAAGATGCTCAAACTCAGAAGATTAAGAAACACGATTGTAAGTTATTTCAGTTTTAGAAATTTATCTTTCGAATAAAAACTCAAAAATGTATGATTATCTATTAATCTGCAATTGATTGATGTTATCTTCCCAAGTTTTTGTAATTATAGCAATCATTCCTTTCCGAAAAAGAAGTTATCTTTTTTACAGTTATCTATTTTCAAATAGGCAATTATTTTTTAAAAGGCATTTTTTATTTTTCCATTTGTAACAATCCGTATACCACGTTTCGATTGCTTTATCTAATGTTCGTCTTCTTCTTTTTTACTCACAAACCCTAGAAGCACAGAACATCACCTTCTTACTTTTACTCTTTAGTTTAATCCTCAAAGTTTTCATCTTTCTCGCGAATCAAGTTCGGAATCTCTCAAAAATTGTGAGAATGTCTTTCCAAAGAAAGTCTTCAAGGCTTGCAAGCAGGGGACCACATTATATGTGTGAGGGTCCTATGTAGGGGTGTGCAACTGGACCAAGTTTATCTGGTTCCCGGTCTGGCCCACCCGAAAAAAGGGTTGGGAACCAGTTCCCAAACCTGAGACCCTGTTTGAACCGGTCCGGGAACCAGTTTTGAGGGTTTACTCACCTGGGAATTGGATCGACTGAACCGATTTGGGAACCGGTTGGAGGACCGGTTTGTAAGCCCCCTAAAAAGACCAAAACCCTAATTTCTACTTTCTATCTTTACCAGCTTCCTCTCCTCCCGTGACACCCGCAGACGGTAGCTCGCGACCTTCACTCGTCCGGCGTCCGCCGATCCTGGTTCTGCTCGCCCATCGTCGCCCCTCGAAATTGCGACATCGCCTTTGTCAACCCGGTTCCTGGCTGCTCGCCAACCTTGCTCCGAGCTCCCCTCTTGAAATCGCGAAGCCGACGTTGCCTCTGTTGCTCTCGTCGCACCCCTCGCACTCACACCACCGCACTGTTCCGCCATGCATCTGAAGCTTCGCTCCATTGGTTCTGCCCGCGAAGCCGCTGACCCCAGCTGAGCTCGCACCCGAGCGCCGATGACACCTCCGTTCGATCTCGCTGTTCCACTTGCTGTTGTTGCCTCGCCGACGCCCCTGACTCGCAGATCTCGTGTTCGCAAGCCCACCTTGTCGCATCTTCGAACAACCCACAGTAGCCCTTCCTCCTCCGTGCCCTCCGGCCTTAAATAAGGAAAGACGACAACACTTTCTCTCTCTACCAAGAAGCTCCATCTCCATCTCCCTTTCTCTCTATAGCATCTTTGTTGTCTCGCCACGGGGATGAGGGAGGAGGAGGAGGTTGAGGAGGTGGAGGAGGGGGAAGCAGAGATCGACCGATTGCCCGTCGACGTGCTGGCGCATGTCTTCTTCATGATCCTATCCTTTGCCGATTTGGCGCAGTATGTGCTCTTGACCACGGGGAGTTCCCATTCTTGCTTTCTGGTTCTATGGAAAGAAGTTGTTTTGTCTGCGGTTCCTTGTGGTGTTGATGATTATGAGACATGGGTTGTGATCAAAAACTGAAATTTCCTTGCAGGGCGAGCGGGGTGTGCATGAAATGGAAGCGTGGGGGCGAAGCTGTCATTGGGGCAGAGGGAGAGGCTCAGCTTCACGGGGCTGAAGATGGACGGCGATTCCACCACCCACGTCGTTTGCTGTGCATACGCCCTCCGTGAACTCGATATGTACTCCCTCTCTCTTTGTCTCTGTCTCTCTGTTTACTGTGCAACATGATTGATGGAGGGTTGTTGGCAGTTTATTAGGATTCTTCTTGAATTTGGAGATTGGTACATGGAGGATTAGTTACTTAGGAATTGTTTGATGATTAGCTTATGATGTGTCTCTATGGATTTTTGAACTTTTGTTGATTGAATTGTCCACAGTTCGAAGATTTGTTGGGGCTGCCATATTACCGATGAAGGGCTGTATAGAATTTCACTGACGAAATGCGCAACGAAGCTTACATCCATCTCTCTGCTGGGGTGACAAAGGTCACCAACCAAGGTGTTGTTAAGCTGGTATGTTTGTCGTTTCGAAGTGATGGTTCGCTTCTGCAGATGTTATGTGTGTAGGCTTTAGTCTTGTTCTGTGGTTGGAGCGATTTCTGGGTGTTGATGGTTGCTTCTTCATTCAGAGTTCTGATGCTAGTGTTCCTCAGTGATAGTGTTGGCGTTGCTTATTAGTCATATTGTGCAATCTGATAAAAATCAGTGCAAGAACTTGAAATTGTCAGTACCTTGCTCTGTTGATGATTATCTGTTTTATTTGCATGCCACTTGTCTATGGGATAATTGAGCCTGAAGTTCTCTCACAATCCAGTCCTAACTTTTTGGAAAAAAATTTGACCATCAAGTTCTTTTTGATGCATGAGGCTTAGAACTTCTTGTGTGCTTTCCCCATCATCTGAGCCATTTCTATAGATTGCAAGAGCTACCGCTTTGCAACATCTAAATTTTGGCAGCACATTCATCACCGATGAATCATTATATGCAATTGCCAATAGCTATCCACATCTGAAGGTGAGTTGCTCTGGGTGTTTACATATGAGTGTTGTACAGTAATTTTTTTGCAAAACAGGTTCCAATATAAACAGGGTCAACCCCGTTCTCAGACCGGAAAAACAGGGTGGGCCGAGAACATGCTCCAATGCAAACAGAGTAGGGAATAAGATCCAAAAAAGGAGAACCGGTTATAACAAGATAGGGAACAAGGTCCAAGTCTAGACCCTACCCACCCTAGACCCGTTCACCCCTAGTCCTATGTACTTTGACCTTACCAAGGAAGAAGAATCTCCAAGGCAACAGCAGAGTCCGCAACATTCTCAACCGCACCATTCTCCTTAGGCTAGACTATAGAATGTTTAGCAACAACAAGCGGAGGAAGAAATTATTAAGGATGCCGAACCTGTAAGAACTCAAAAGCTCGCTTTTACCTTCAAACTCTACTCTGCCTTAAAGGATGGAGGTTCTTCATTGAACTTTATTGATGAATTTTTGAAAGAAAAGGGGTACCAAAATGAAATCCATTTTTTACGAACAATGGAATGTTTGGGAATTGCTCTTGTGGACTTGGCAGAAAAAGCTTTTGCGAATATTTCAAGTGATCCACATGTTGGAGGATTTAGTCAACCTGATGATATTGATGATGAAAAGATGTTCACTCATTCTAAGCCTAGAATGGGTGTTGCTGCAAAAATTCGTGGAAAAAGAGCAGATCTGTTTTGTTCTAAGGAACACAAGCGAACTTACTCTAAGTTGCTGAAGCGAGGGGTGATGAACCCAAGGAGTGTGGATTTTGATTTTCTCAATTCTTTGAATGTAAAGTTGCGGAGAAATTTATATTACTTCAACTTGAACAATTTTGCTTTGAAACTACTGTAGCCCATCCAAAACTTACTGCATATTTCTATTCCAATCTAAGCTTTTTGGATGCGAATAGATTTTCATTTAGTGTTAGAGACCAATATTATGTGGTTGATATGGACACTCTGGTTGATGTGATTAGAGTAGAGAGAGGGATGTTCCAATCAATTAGTGTGTCTATTAGTCGAGCGACTGTGGAGTTTGTTCGAGATGGAATGGCTGAAGGTAGGATTTCGTATTTGAGGATAAATGCCTCAAATGTCTTGCTTCACAAGATTGTGATTAACTGTCTTAGACCCAAATATACATCAAAGACCGACGTCTCCAATTTAGAAGCGAAGCTGATGTATGCTATCAATGCTATTAAAAAGTTTTCTCTGCCGCACACTATCATGTTTCACATGTATAGATCAATGGTGAAGGACAATGGTTAACTTCCTTATTTAGCACTTGTTACTCAGCTATTCAGACACTTTAACATTCAATTCCCAAAATTCTGTGTGTTTGAACATGTAATCAAATGGTGGTGGGATTGAAAATGGTTTCAAAGATGTGTCTAAAAGAGCTAAACAAGGCTTTTGAGAGATTTAAGGAGAAGACTCCTATCAAAACTCATCAAGACTCTATGGCTGCAAAAAGGAAAGGCAAGGAGCTCATGATAGCTTCATTAAAAAGAAGAAGAGCACTCATTTTGCAGGATGAAGAAGATGAGGATGATGTTACCATTTCTGCTCTCGCCTTAAGGAATTTATAGCATTTTGTTCCAGAGACAGAGGATAGAGAGGATCAAGACAGAGAAGAAACAGAGTAGAGGAGTGAAGAGAGGGAAACGATGAGGAAAGCAGCAGAGGAAGAAAGAATTGCAGAAGAAGAGTAAATAGGAGAACAAGCTCATCCTATCGCTAAAGAAGAGACAGAGCATGAAGAATACTTTTCTCCACCTAAAGGCACTGAAACAAGGGGAGCTGCTGAGAAAAGAGATACTTCTTCACTTGCTTTTACTAATGATGTTAGTCGTTCTCCTGCCGATCTAGAAGATGTATATGCCTTTCAATTTCCTGAAGAAGGTTATGAGATTTCATCTCCGAATCTGGGTGCTCATGCTGAAATGCCATCATTTGCCAATACTCCTTAAACTAATCATGCTGAAGCAAGCACTCAAATTGACAACTCAGCAAACTTTCGAAGATTGCTTGATATTCTTAAGGAGATGCGAGGCCAAATTTATGCCTTGGGAAGCGAATTTTAGAATATGCAGAATGCTAATCGAGCCTCTTTAGTTTCTTTGCTCATTTAAGTTCAAGCCATTAATCTTCAAGTTCAAGCAACTGCCAAGGGTGATAAAATAAAACAACTAAAGGAGGATCTGAGAAAGCTGGAGGAGACTATCAAGTCAATGGGAGATTTCCGGCTTAGTTGCATTCCAAAACAATCTTAATCCAATTCTCTTTTTTTTTTTCTCTACCTTTTTAATGTGACAAAAAGGGGGGAGAAATTGGTGTAGATTTGATTTGATTTGACTTTGATTTCTTTTCTGGCTGTGATTGGTTTTTATGGTTTGGATTGTGTTTTGATCATTTAAATGTTTGCAATATCGTAAGTAGTGTTGGTATTCATGGCAAAGATAGTTATTTTTACAATATTAACTCATTTCTTGCGAATGCAGATTTGATACTATCTTTATCCCAATCCAATTATCTTTTATGAGATATCTTTATTTGCCTGAGTATTGTCTCGCAGGTCAAAAGTATCCAAATCTGCAGGAAAGTTTTGTCACCATCAAAAAGAAGGAGATTGTTGGAGAAAACTTCCTTATTTGTTTTGAAGCTGAAAAAATGTTTCCATCAGTCTAGTCTGAAGACTTGTAGACTCTTTTGTCAAAGTTTAAAGACCGCCAGACTCAAGATTTAAAGTCTGCCATCATTGACAGTTTCTAGATCGACGAAGAAGATTTATCCAAAATTGAGTATTTCTTTAAGGATTTGATTCAAGCGGCTAAAGAAGTTCTCACGGCTAGAGATAGCATTTCAAGATCTATTATTCGTTTTGAAATCAATACGAGTAAATTGGATCCATTGATTGGTGAAGTTTACTTGAAAGGTTCTACTTATGGAAACCTAGATCTTGATTGTATGTGCGAATAGGATTGTGGGCTATATTCACATTCCTTAAGTAGCTCAAGATCTCTCTAATTGATTCTATCCAATGGGTAGATTGGAATAACTCCTTTGAAAGGTGCCAACGGTTATGAAGGCATGGTGGAGTATATAAGGAAGACGCTCTAGCTATTCAAGTGTGTGCATGATAGAAAAATTCCAAAGTCTGAAGCTTTTTGTTCTTTGCCGATTCAATTGCTAAGCGTAAATTTGTACTCAAAAGAGAGTTTGATACTTGTGAGACCTTGAGGAAGTGTAGTAGAGTTTCTACACTGTGGAATCAATGATGTAATACTGTAACGACTCTTTTGATTCATAGTGAAATCTAGCCGATAAGCTGTTAATGTGGGAGAGTGAACGTAAGCTTGGATTAAGCCGAACCACTATAAACCTTGTATTTTTATTCTCTTCCCTAAATTCTTTAATTTTGCTCCCAACTCTATTTAATTGTTAGAGTCTAATTTTCTCTATAACCACACTTAGGTTAAAAGTAAAGTTTTATACTATATTCACCCCCTTTTAGGTGCTCGTACTAGCTCTCTCAGAGACCACCTTTGAACAAATTGAAAAAGTATATGCTTGAGTGGTGTCTTTATCCCTAAAATATAGAATTTGATAGAGGATCAAGGTTAAATATCTTCAATTGGAATAATCGGTTTGCATTCTATATAGTCAAGTAGAGGTCATGAATGAAATGAGACTTTTAGATTATAATCAGTATAGAAAAAGTCTTTGTAGCTAGTATTTAATGTAGATTATATTTGTGTTGACACCCAAAAGTAACTCAAGACCTAACAGGAGGCATGTCATTAAGTTGTGGATTGGATAGTCAGGTGTTGTGATTGTAGATCAATGAGTAGCCCATGCAAGATCAACGTCACATGACTTATAATGCCACTAATGAAGAGTAATGACTAAAGCAGTTATCGACATATGATAATAGGCAGTCAACCACCCAAAGGAGGAAGTTGAATGGAGAGAAATCCCCAAGATTTTAACTACTATTGAATAAAAAAAGTGCATCTAGAGATCGTGAGAGCAAAGCCTAGAATCTTGAGAGTAGTTGGGTTTGAGATTTGAAATTTAATTGCATGTATATAAAACACATTATAACACGCATTTAAGTAATGTGGAATTATACTCCAACCATATTAAGTTGCGGTCATAGATCTATGCATGAAGGACGAGGGTGTAATTATATTGCCTGCCATGCTCTAATTATGTACCTTGATTTTTGGTTTTTCTTGTTTGTTTTGGAGCTTTACGACTTGCCTTTTTATGGTGAATTTTGGGATTTCATATTGATCTTTTCATGTATTATTTGGGTAATAAATAGAAATTTCTTTAACATAAGAAAAAAAGTAATTGTAGAGTTTCTAGTTACTCTTATATCTTTAGTTGTACAATGCTTTTCTTCTCTTTAAGCTGCTTGGAATAGAGTATGGAGGGGAAAAGTGTTTAAGAAGTCCTAAATTTATTGTGTTTGTGCCAATTTAGTCCTAAATAATTTTTTTTTGCCAATTTGGTTCTAAACATTTTTACTTAATGTCGATTCAGTCATTTCAGGTCAATTTTGGCCGGATTTTGCTGACTAGATGCTGGCTGATTGACATGGTCTGATCGGTGCTGACGTGAACAATTTCTAATAATATTTTAATACTTTTGAATTTTGAATTTTGAATTTTTATTTTTTCCTTCCCCTCCTCCAACTGGTCACGGAACCTTGCTAGCCACCTCACTAATGGCCGCGAGGGCAGCCTTACATTGGGCAGTGAGGCTCGCCCTCGTTGGATCCGGCAGGCAAGGGTGAGGGCGAGGGTGAGCCTGGCCAATGCCGCCCAAGCTGCGAGGGCGACCTAGCACCGGGCTGGTGAGGCTTGACCCTTGCTAAATTGCGGCCTAGGCGACGCTGGCAAGGCTCGACCCTTGCCAGATCTGGCAAGGGCGAGCCTCACCGCCCAATGCAAGGCCCCCCTTGTGACCACTAGCGAGGTGGCCAGCGATGTCCGGTGAGGTCGACCTTGTCGGCCGTTGCCTTTGGCCGGTCGCCGAGGTTCGATGACCGGCTGCAAGAATGGAAGGAAAAAGAAAAAAAAAATTTTAAAAATATTAAAATATTATTAAAAGTTGTCAACGTCGCACCGATCAAGTCGCATTAGCTGGTCAGCATCCAGTTAGCAAAATTCAGTCAAAATTGGCCGAAAATAACTGAATCAGCACTAAGTAAAAATGTTTAGGACTAAATTGACGCTAAAAAAAGGTTTGTGACTAAATTAGCACAAATACAAAAGGTTTATGACTTTTTTTCTACACTTTTCCCGAGTATGGGGTATAGGTACTTTGGGAATACAATGCTCCTACCATGTTAAGATCGTGCATTGAAAACTATATAAAAATTTCGATTAATCTCTCAACGGACGACTAGGATGAATCTTCAATGGGAATTTATTTCCTCTCTATTTTTAATAGGACTCTTGAGATCAACATGCACTATCCTTGTATCAATGGCAAGTCTCCACAATCTCAGGGACGATCTTCACTCCTTTCACGAGTCCGAAGGAACGTTTGGGGATGTATTCGAATTCAGCATTGTAAGCACGAGATGGAAGCAACATTGCCATCCCTCTGGGGCATCGAAAATTTTCTCAAGGCCCACTTGCTCGAGCAAAACTAAACCTAGGAATGGCTTCCACCCGTCTCTCATTTGCAGACTATTCTTCCTCTCACCGAGAGCCCAATGCAAACATTCACTGTTTGAATGAATGAACATGACTCTCTAGCACAAATTAGAGGTGATTGGTTAAAAGGGCAAGTGATTTTTACAAGGAAACTAGAAACTACCTTCTTAAAACCGCTTTCCAATCTTTGGAATCCAAATTTTAGAACCTGAAATTTATTCTGTTTAACTTGAAACCAATCCTAAAACCTATTCTGGTTATCCAGCTAATTTTCTTTTATACCTTTCGTTGGTTCCATATTTTACAGCGAAATAATATGGACAACAAAAAAATTTCCAATTAAAAGATGAACGGGGAAGCAAGCGAAGGTGAATCTAAACGAATGAGGGTTATGAGGCTCGAATGAGTGATGGCGAGCGACCAACGATGAGGGTGAGTTGCAAGTGAAAGAGAGAGTGAGAGAAGTGAAGTATGAAGAGAGAAATGGAGAAAAAGAGAAATAGAAAAAAAAAAAAAAAGATGCCAAGAGAAATTAGGCTTTATAAGCTTTATGTAATTGATTTCAAATTCAATTCGGTATCCAGATGCTTCTTTACTCAAAATCGGGAATCGGACTAATCGGGAATAGGATTGATTTTCAAGCAATTTGATATAGGTCTCGAGTAGACCCGATCCAATTGTATAGCCCTGTACGAACTGTTTTAATGAGGCGTACGAACTGCTTTAATGCAGCGGTTTTGGTTGCTCTGACCGATTAAAACGCTAATTATAGAGGGGAGGACAGGACTCCTGAAGCAGGCGAGACAAAGGCGAATACAGGACCTTGAAAGGAGGTTCTTTCAAGACGATGGCTTCGCGTCGTCCGAAGGGTTTTGAACCGCCCGAGTCTCCTCATTTTTTCAAGATCATACTCTCATCCGGGAAGCTTGTCAGCATGCCTTCTCTCTCTCTCCCCTACTGATTCTTGATTTTCGTTTTTATTCTTCTTTGCCCGCTAGCTGCTCGATTTATTTCTTGACTGGGAAAGGTCCTCCTTTCTGGCTAATCGTGTGACTGAGTTGACAGTTGTATGTGACCAAGCGAGCAAAATATATTCATGCAAGGTGTTTTTCTTTGGGTCGAAATGCAAGGTGTGTCACTTGCAGGAAAATTATTCTGTTCTTCAGTGTCTAGTCTCTGAACTAGTCCTTGGATCGAAACCCGCATGACTTTGACCCATTAGAATGTGTTCCTGGATTTGTTTTCCTCTTTCCTACTTATCTTGAATCTTGCTCAGGAAATGACATTAATTTACCAGAACCAATGTTCAACTGAGAAGAATTTTCTGGTGAAGGAGAATAGAATTCATGCTATTCCTTGCTTATATGCAAATCATATAGTGAAGCTCCTTCTATGTGGTTGTGAATTGGAGCAAAAATGTAGGACTGGAATATGGAGGTATCTCAGTATTTCTTTCTAATTCTTTTCCTAGAATAATACTGGTATGCAAGCCTTTTGCACGACTTATTCCCCAGATGCAGGCAATCCAAGTTACCCTAATTGGGTGATGTAGGTACTTCTTATCACAATCTAATTCCCTTGAGTTACGCTGAGAATTACTGAACACTGTAATTGTATTTGTATGTCTGATATGAAAAGTTGCTAATAGAGTTGTAGATATTTTTGCGGGAGCCCGAAAAGAAGTTTTAAAACTTACTTGTTCACTACCTGAATCCCAAAATTTCTGGTGAGAATGTTGACTAATTTGTGGTTCACTATACTATGGACTCACTTGATCGCAATTCCTTATTGTTGAAGTATGTGCACGTGCTTTCGCTATGCTATGGAGTCTCCACACTTTGGACAAGAACCTTAAGATCTTAAATTTAAGTGAAAAATATGATTTAATTATATATTGAATCTGCTTTTCTTTCTTTTTCTCAATAGGAGATACCAAAGAGGTTTCTGCAGAGACATGGTAGTGACATCCCTGGCTCAGTGTTTCTCAAGGTTCCAAGCAGTACAATACTTTGGCCAGTGGAGATGGAGTGGACTGATGGCATGGCTCGCCTTGGCCAAGGCTGGCAGAAGTTCACAGACTATTACTCCATTGGTTTTGGCCAATTACTAGTCTTCAGATATGAACCAAGCTCCATCTTTCATGTTGTGATCATTGACACAAGCGCTTCAGAGATTGAATATCCTACGGATCCTGTGATCATGGACAAATCAGAACCAGAATGTGAATTTATTCTGCTCAAGAAGGAAGAAACTGATAATATCTCAGCTAAAATCTCTGAGGATTGTCGGCCTAGCCCAAAATTTAGGAAAAAATCAAAGTCAGCATTGGCTTTGGCTTCTCGTAAGGTGAACTCTGGTATGGGTAGTGAAAATGATGATTATTCCTACAAACACCAATTTCCCAATAACATTTGAGTCAGTTCATTGACTCATATCCTTTCTGATGTATCATCTAATTTTGGATTTTAAGATGAAATATTTTTCTTTTTATTAATTATGTACAGGCATGATCAGAAATTCTGCAAGCAGAGCAAGCCCTGCTACACCGTTTGCTCGTACAAGTAATGTGCCATGTCCTACTGCTCTTGAAATGGCACGAGATTTCAAATCAAAGCATCCCGTGTTCATACTTGTGGTGTACCCTAGTTATCTTAAAGGTTCCCGTCCGGTGAGATTCTTGGTGACCTAGTTTCATCATTGACATCTTTATAACTCTGAGATGGCATAGTTTCCTTAGTTCATGAAAACCTTGGAGTGTACATGTTTTGGGTTATTATTTTTCCCCATCCTCCTACTTAGAGTGTTTATGCCTTGACATGATCAAGGAAACAAATTACTTTAAGAAGGCTAATATCAAATATCGGTTTATAAAACATTTACGCAGAGTGTATCATCCAAATTTATGCGGACTCATATCAAGAGAAGCATGCAGGTCGTGACACTTAAGCACAAGAAGGATTCGTGGCCAGTGAAGTTAATCAAGTATCGAGGGGACGTTGGAAAGTTATCTCAAGGTTGGTTTGCGTTTGCAAGAGCAACTTCTCTGTGTGAAGGGGACGTTTGCGTGTTGGAACTAACTAAGCCAAGTCCCACCGTGCTTGAAGTGTCAATCTTCAGGAATTCTGATTACACTTAGGAGTGGTTTACTGCCACCATTATGCTTGGCATCATTTTAGAGAATGATATCAGTAGTGTTATCAGCTAGACATACAATGTTACTAAGTTTTTCTTTCTTGTTTTTAGTGTCTTTTTTATGACAGATGGATCTGTAGATTGAAATGTCCTGATAACTGAGCTTTAGCGATTGTGAATGAAAGTGATTGTAAAATTTTCTAGTTACTCTTATCTTCTTTAGTTGTTTCTTGTTTTTCTCCCAAGTTTGATCATACCTAAATACAAAAATACAATATAGTGCTTTAGGGATACAACCCTCATATCATATAAACCTTGTATTGGAAATTACAAACTTTTCTCAAACTTTAATATTTTGATCACGAACTTTTTTCAATTCATCAGTTTACAAATGCCATGATATGACTAACAGACCTATGACATCAATTAGCTAAGCATAATCTATACTAATCCTTTTCTCATTTTCTAGTAACTGAATTTGAAGGCCTTCATCAGGGTAGACCGAAGAGGTTTTCTGCAAAAGCATGGTAATGACCTCTCGAGCTTAGTGTTTCTCAAGGTTCCAGATGGTGAAATCTGGCCAGTACGGTTAGAATTGAGCGAATGCAGGCTTTTGGTTGGGAAAGGATGTACAAAAGTTCGTAGATTATTTATCTGTTGTTCCTGGCCAATTGATGCTCTTCAGATGCGAACAGAACTCCACCTTCCAAGCTGCAATTTTTCATACGAGTTCATTAGAGATTGAATATCCCGGAAATCCCATTATGGGTGAAAAATCAATAGCTGAATGCGAATTTCTACTGCCTAGGAAGGAAGAAACTGATGATATCTTGGTTAAAATCTTGGAAGATTGTTGGCCAAGCCGAGTCATGAGTGGAAAAACGAAATGGGCTTCCGAGAAGGCGAGTTCTTGTCTGGTTGGTGAAGATACTAACAATTCCCAAGAGCACATAATATTTACGCGCTCTCGATCAGGAGGCAGAGAGTTCTCAAGTTCAAAGAAGAACAAACGTCTGATTTGTTCTTCAAAAAAACTGCGAAGGTAGTGACGGTAGTCAAGAATTATCACGTTCACTTACGTCATTTTCTTCTCTCGAGCTCTATTTTTGCAACCTTCTGAAATTCTACTTCTTGCCTTGTTTGTTCTTTGGTCCTACTACAATGTGCTCAAGAAGAGATTTTGTAATTGAAAGGCGGATGTGCTGAGCTCTCATCGATCAATTCATGTGCTCATTCATCTATGAATTGTGGTACCGGCATACAGTTTGTCATTTTAGGATACAATGGATGTTCACCTTTTCACATGTCCCTGACGTGACCTAGCTTGGGGTCTCGCTACCCTAGCAACTGACGGCCTAGGTTCACACAACCCTTTGTCTCATTTAGGCTAGATTCTCATTTGCACATTGTTGACCACTAGACGGACCTTATCAGTGCTGCCTTTCTTGTTGCCATCTCTCCCTCTCTCTAAAGTGTTTTCTTAATTTTCTAATGTTCCAATCCAATAAGTGCAAATGATCCAATTGGCAATGATGAAGTGTTAATGTGATGGTCCATTTCAGCATTTTCATTTGCAATTTGGGAAGTGTTTTAAAAGTTCTAAAACTTATCACAAAAATACAATTAAGTCCTAAAACTTCCAAAACTGCAATCAAGTTTGTGATATCCTGAATTTTGGCCTCGTTCGAAATATGTGGAATGGTTATTTCCTCAATGCATTGATAGTTAATTTATTTTGAATTAATTACTCATAAGTTAACTAATCAATTGGGCAAAGCCGTAAAGAGTTAAAATGTGAAAGATTGGAGAATTCAATTAGGGATCGACCGGTCGATCATAACTATCAACAAGGGTCAATGTTGCGCTATTATAAGTCAATTAGTGAATAGATATAAATTGATTTGATGGAAGCGTGTAGTTGGTTAGCAGATGGTTCCGCACAGTTATGATTCTTGCGTCAGACAACGATAAACCGAATTATTTATTTATTTATTTTGTACTCAAGTATATATTTGAACTATTGCAATTACATGACAATTGAAATTCGTCTACAATTCGAAGAGGCACAAATGTGGATTGAAAATTATTAACCATGGGTCAATTGTGCGAAGCACCCTAAAAGCCACCCGATAGTTTAAATCATACTAAAGTCTTATTTGATTGATTTCAATCATGAAATTTAATTCGATTTCGGATATTAAACTTTCGAGGATTTCAAGACTAACTTATTGGACGCCGCCTCATTATCTATTGAATTATCAACAAGTTGCAATTTTTTTTTTCGGAAAAACGAATTATTGGACGAAAATTGGATGTCGGAAAGAGAAGCTAGGCCAAGCAAAGGCCATTGGGCCTCGCGCCCATGTGGGTTGGCCAAGGAGGCCCAAATGGGCCGCCAAGCCTGATTCTTCAAGTAGGCCCAAATGGCAAAGTTGTAAATTTTGGGCCAAAAAGCTTGTTGTTAAGAAATGGGAAATAAAAAGAAAATGAGTGGGAGGACAAAGAACTAGGCTAGGAGAGTTTTGAAGAAAGTGGATGTGAGAAATGATGGATTTTTGGGAAAAAAATCTAAGCAAAATCTCTCACTCTACCCCCTCCCCCTCACGCCTTCCCTTTTGCCAACCCCTGGCCCCTAATTCTCTCTTCCCTCACTCTTTCTCTCTCTCCCCCCACCCCAACAAAAAAAAAAATCACCAAACCTTCTCAGCCTCCATCTCCCTTATTTCTTCATCTTTTCCTTCTTCATTTCTTCTTCATCCCACTCACTCATCACCACCATTTACCACCACTCATCACCGTTCATCGCCTGTACTCGTTGTCGCAAGCCATCACCCAAACTGAGCACCCGCCTCACTGGAGTGCAATATTGCTACCCGCTCAACGCCGCATGCTTAAGCTGCCCACGCCATCCTTCGCCGTTATCAGCCACTACCACCACATGCCCGTCTCTCTCCACCACCACAAACTACTATTACTAAGCTCTTAAAAGAGGCGGCGATGAGCCTCAAAGCTCACCAAGCAATCGTCATCGTGCCATTTATACCACCATTGGTGCTGTGAATGACGCATCCTCGAGGACGTCGCACCGCCGTTGCCATGAGTCTGTCGCCACTGAAAAACCTGTGAGTTAACTCGTAATACTTGATTAGGTAATTAATTGTGTTTAGGGGTGTTGGAAAAAACTCCTTTGATGTTTTGAAGTTGACAAAACTTATTCTTAGTCTATTTTGAAGATTTCCAGATTTCTATGTCAAAGTTTGAAGACAACTAGACTTTAGTGTCAAAATCTGTTCAACATCAGAAGTTTGCCCACACTGACAAATTCCAAATCGAACGCTACTGAAGAATGAAGACTTATCCAGATATGAGATTTTATTTATCTCTTCAAGAGTTCGGTTCATATGGTTTATGGATGGCTTTTTGGTTGGATATATCACCTATTGGATTGATTATCTTTATTAGAATCAATTTAGATAAATATGGAAAAAATCTACTTATGGAAACCAAGATCCTAATTGTATGGGTAAATAGGATTGATGGGCTTTCATCACAATCTTCAAACGGCTCAAGATCTCCTTGATTGATTATGTTCAACGGGTAGATTGGAATAATTCATTTGGAAATTGCCAACGGTCAAGAAGGCATGAAGGAGTATTTAAGGTGGACTCTCCAGTTGTTTGATAGAGTGCATGAAAGAGAAATTTCAAAGTCTGAAGCTTTCCATTTCCTTGTTACTCTAAATACTGAGCTCAAAGTTGTATACAAAAGAGAAAAAAGTCATAGTGAGATTTCATTAGAGAGCAGTAGAAACTCTTTACTGTGAAGTTGAGATCACAAGACTGTAAAATCTCTTTTGATTCTTAGTGGAATCCAACCAGTAGGTTGTCAGCGTGGAAAATAGACGTAGGCTTGATCTAAGCCGAACTATTATAATTTCTATGTTCTTATTCTCTTCCCTGAACTCATTTATTTTGTTTGTAGTTCTATTTAACTTTTAAAGTCTGAACTCACTCAAAGTCAATTGTTTTTCAGACTCAGTTTTAAAAACAAAAAATTTCCACTATTATTTGCGAAAAATTGTCTTCACACCTATTCATCCTTCTCTCTATGTTCATATTAGCGCTTACAAGGGCTAGGTATAGTTTAGGCTAATGGTGGTTAGCGGCATATAATGATGGTTTTGTTCTAACCATGATTAAGGATGGGTAAGATTAAGGTTAATTGAGATTATTCTTAATTAAGGATGATTAGTTCAATTAATTGTAATGAGTTTAATTAATGACTATTAATCTTAATTAAATATTGTTAGATTAATTAATGATAGCTGGTCTTAATTAATCGTAGTTACTCTTATTAATTGTGATTAGCTTAATTAATCATGAATAGTGCAAATTAATGAGGGATCAGTTGTTAAGTATAAATTTATGTTTGCTTTTTTTGGATGAGTTTGTGCATAATTCCAAGTATTTGAACTTGTGATGTTATTGATTGCTCGATTACATGCTTTATTTACTATTTCCAAATAGGGTTTTATGGGTAAGAAAATGGCAAATCTTGAGGTGTCGGGCTTGGGCCACGTTTTATGTGTTAAAAGGGATAATAGGGTTTTAAAATTTAAGTGTACAAAATTTGACGGGTTGATTTTTAGTATGTGACCATATCACGAACATTTTATTGGAATTTTAAGTGTGAAAATTTGCGAAGTTGATTATTTAAACATGAACTCTTTTGTCTTGGGTTAATTAAGGCCAAATAAAATTGGCTTAATTGTTGGCATGCTTGAGTGGTCATTTAATTGCACTCATAACCCAATGGGAGTTTGGGGACAATACATGATTTTTATTGGATGCTTAACGAGGGTTTGGATGTCAAGTCATAATTGAGGCCAAACTGATGCTCTTTTATAGAATGTCGTCTAGGTGGGGGTTCTAAATGATTTTGTGCCTAATGGGGCGGGATGATGCTGGTTATGTTAGAAGACCACCAACTTGTATGTTGGCCGTGGCCCGAAGGGTCATAATAATTGGAACACGTATATTTGATAGTGCGCTTGATTATTGTGGATTATGTTCTGATTATTGTTAATGTTTGTTGCATTGATATCGCCATATGTAATTTACTAATAATATGCAGGGGTGTGCAAGGCGAGGTAAGATTATATATCGTTGCATGTTTAGGCTGTCTCTGAGGCAAATTTACGTCCTAATCGAGGCTTAGGCGTGACTCGCTAAGATTTATATCTCAGCCCATTATTGTTTAAATATTTTTAGGTTCATAGATTCAGAAGCTGTCACATGCGGTTCGAGATCCCTTGGAGATGAAACATAGACCTAGAGCTAGTAAAGTTTAGGTTAACCACGACCTTTCTTTGGTTTTGTAACGGTTTGTAAATATAAATTTTCTTGGGGTTAACAAGTTTATAAATAGAACTAATGCTTTTGGAAATGTTTGTTGTCATGGTTATACTATCCATCTTTGTTGATTGACTGGGAGTTATTATGTATGTTTCACTTGCGTTTAATTGAAAGATAAAAAGAATAGGTTGGCAATGCGTCCCGGGACATCGCAAACTAATTGACCGTTGGGGATGCTTATGCGCTTGGGGGTTCGGAGTGTGACATCCTTGTCTAAGTGGTATCAGAGCCTGATTAGTACTTGGAGTGATAAGATGTGATGGATCTTAGGATAGTCAACTAGGAAAAACATTTTTCTTATACTTATGCTTGTGATTGCTTAATTGCTTTGTGCGGGTTGCTTAGATTTCTAATTCCTTATCAAAATTGGAAAGTAGGTTTCTATAAAGATCCTATAAGATGAGCAATCTTGAGTAGCAGACCCTTTGGAGAAGGGCCATGGCAACTTTAATGGGTGCCAGGGGAAGGGCACCAACTCAAGCTGATGCTAGAGGAAGGGCATAGAGATAGGATGGTCTTTGAGGTAGAGCACTAACGTAGGCTGGTGCCGGATGAAGGGCACTAGGTGATCCCGAGTTGACGGGATCCTGCAAGCCCCCGAAAATCTTGGGAATGTGATTAGGCAATAAGCTCAAAACCAAGCTGCTATTGTCACTTTATTGCTGCTTGTTGTTGCACTTGTGGAACCCCTACATGGGAATGGGAATGTTGAGCAGCCTATGCATAAATTGGTGGAGCAATTCCTAAAGATAAAAATGCCAAAGTTCACTGGAGTGGGTGACCTTAAAGTTGCAACCCTTTGGGTCCGAGAACTAGAGAAGGCGTTTGCATTGCTGAGGTGCTCTAAGGAAGACAAAGTGACCCTAGCTATATATCAATTACAGGGTAATGCAATTACGTGGTGGGAAGTCATAAAAGGAATAATGTTTCCTAAAGGTATGGTCCCAAAGTGAGATGCCTTTATTAAAGCTTTCTATGAAAAGTATTTCTCGGACTACACATGGGAGCAAAAGATGGCTGAGTTCTAGCACCTTATTAGAACCAGATGACTGTGGATCAAAATGAGGCGAAGTTCACTAAGCTGTCGAAGTATATGCCGAGATTGATTGAGGACCCGGTGGACAAAGTGAGGAGGTTTGGAGAAATCTTTCCCAAGAATATTTTGAAGCGACAAAACGTTTCTTTCGATCTAAGTCTGGATGTTCGGAGACCGACGGTTTAAAGTCGAAGACTTTGTATTCTCGAGACTCAAGACTCAAGACTCAAGACTCAAGACTCAAGACTTAAGACTCTAAGACTCTCAAGACTTAAGTCTATTCTCACCGACTCAAGACTCTCTTTCTAATCCAGTGACGAAGGAAATCCAAAGCCGAAGTATATGGTTGAGGATTCGATCCTATCCTCTGGAAAAGATTCTTTGGTTGGATAATCATTTCGGATTCTTTAATTCTTATCTAAGATCGATTGAAGATCCGATGGTCGACGAAATATTCTTGGAATGTTCTATTCTTGGAAACCAAGATCCCGATTGTATGGGCGAAACGGGATTGATGGGCTATCATCGATTCCTTAAATAGCTCGGATGATCTTCTTGATTGATTCCGTCCAACGGGTAGATTGGAGGAATTCCTTTGGTAAGTGCCAACGGCTATGATGGCATAAAGGAGTATAAAAGGAAGACGTTCTAGTTGTTTTAAGTGTGTGATTGATAGAAAAATTCCAGAGTCTGAAGCACCTTGATTATTAGTCGATACAGTCTAAGCGAAATTGTATACACAGAGAGTGTCTATACTTGGTGATACCTTGAGCGAGTGTGGTAGATCATCTACACCGAGAAGTCAAGGAAGATCAACACTGTAACATCTCTTTGTTCATAGTGAAATCCAGTCGAATTGGCTGTCGGTGCGAAAAGAGTGGACGTAGGCTTGGATCAAGCCGAACCACTATAAACCGCGTGTTTAATTCTCTCTTTCCTTACTCAGTCTTACGTTGATTATTACTCTTCGCAAATCTTTCAATTGTGTAAGTATTGCGCAAGTATACAGAAATTATCGAGAAAAATCTTTGTATACCTATTCACCCTCCTCTAGGTACTCATACTAGCAATATCAATTGGTATCAGAGCTTGTGTTCTTACTTTGTTTGAAGTGTTTTACTTCAGAGTAAAAGATCCATGGCTAGTATGCTAGCACCAGGGCTGATGGAAGGGCAAAGCAATACCAGACCACCCTACTTTGACGGAAAGGATTACAACATTTCGAAGAACAAGATGAAAGCTTTCCTACGATCCAAGGATCCTCTGGAATGGGATGTTGTGGAAAGAGGAATCACTCCTGTTGCTGCATCAGTCTCTGAAAGAGGGAAAGAAACTGTTGAAGCCAGCGGAATGCCTCAGGAAGAAATAAACAAGAGACAAGCACTCGATGCAAAAGCAATTTACTCTTTATATTGTGCCTTGTCTCCAACTGAATATAACAGAATATCTTCTTGTGTTACAGCAAAAGAAGTATGGGATAGATTACATATCACCTATGAAGGAACAGATCGAGTGAAGGAGACTAGAATCAACATTCTCCTCGGTCAATATGAAGCCTTCAAAATGAAACCGGGAGAATCTATAACGACATGTTTAGTCGTTTTACGAGATATTGTCAATGGTCTTGAGAACCAAGGACAAAAAATTTCTGATCCCATGAAGGTGAACAAGCTTCTGCGTGGACTCTCCAAGGATTGGAATCATATAAAGACTTCAATAAGAGAGACACAAAGAATTATGCCTCTATCTGTCGACGAGCTGATTGGAACTCTTCAGTCTTATGAAGTGGAACGAATTAATGAGGACGAAGATCCAAGAGGTAAGAAATCTATTGCACTAAAATCAAATGATGACTCTGATGATGCAGATTCTGAAGATGATATGGATGATGAGGAGCTCGCCCTCATGATAAGAAGATTCAGAAAACTGAATAGAAAAGGCGAAGGTTCAACCCAAAGAAACAAAGTTTTCGAGACAGCGAGACCAAGTCTGTTGATGATGAGAACCAAACAAAGATGTAGTTTGCTTCGAATGTAAGAAGAAGGGACACATCGGACCCAACTGTCCTCTTCGAAAAAGAAAAGAGGAAAAGCTGAGAAGTTTCGAAAGGCTCTCAAAGCCGAAACACAGGAGTGATACAGAATGTGAAGAGAGTGATAATGAATATGCCAACATATGTTTGATGGCACATTCGGACTCGGACTCAGTTCTGGATCGGACTCGAACGATGTGAATTTGAGGTAAGTGATTTTAAAATTCCTGTCAAAGTCTCTAAATATATTGATGAACTGTGTTTTAGTCTTAAGACTTCTCTCAAAAGGATTTCCGAACTTAAAAAGGAAAACTCAGCTTTAAAACAAAAGGAAGTCATTTTAGAAGAAAGAGTTAAAAGTCTAGACCAAAATGTTTCTGTTCTTAAAGAAAAAGAAGATGATCTTTTGAAAGAAAATGTTTTCTTAAAAACGGACTTATCAAATATTTCAAAGAAGTTTTCGATAGGATCCGAAAAGCTTGAAAAAGTTCTTTCAGTTCAAAGACCTTACTTCAATAAGTCTGGTTTAGGCATGACAGCGGAAACAATTCCATTGATTGATTTTCCTAAAGTTAAAGAAAGAATTAAGAAAAGACCGTCGAGAGAGGCTTACAAAAATCATTTCAAGAAAGTTTTTGTAAAGTTTGTTGGTCGAAATGCTCTAAGGTGTTCAAAGTGTAACAGTAAGGATCACTTTGAAAAAGAATGTCCTATGGTTTGGAAACCTGTTAAGAAAGTATGGCCTAATAATGCTTATCCTACTAACACCAAAGGACCCAAGAAAATTTGGGTACCAAAGAAAACTTGAGATTCTCTTTTAAATGCAGGTCTCCGTCAAGAAAAAGATAAAATGGTATCTTGACAGCGGATGTTCAAGACACATGACGGGAGACTCAAAGTGCTTCGTAAAGCTTGTTCAAGTAAACGGTGGAAATGTTTCATTTGGAGGAAACGGCAAAGGAAGCATCGTGGGATTTGGAATTGTGAAAATTGGAAATCTCACAATAAGCAATGTTTCTCTAGTAGAAGGACTCAACTATAACCTTCTCAGCATTAGCCAACTATGTGATACTGGTTTCAAGATCTCCTTTCAAGAAGGAATTTGCTATGGAATTAGTAAAGACTCTATTGAGTCTTTCATGGGTCGAAGACATGGAAACATCTATCTCTTAGACATGAAGTTGAATGAATCACAATGTCTAATTTCAATCCAAGATGAAGCAAGCCTATGGCACAGAAAGCTTGGCCATGTCAATATGAAGCAATTAGCCAAAATCTCATCAAAACAGCTTGTTTGAGGTCTACCCAAATTACCATATCAAAAGTCTGATCCATGCACACCCTGTATTTTGGGAAAACAGGTAAGAAATTCATTTAAGCCAATAAATCATGTCTCTACTAATCATGTACTACGATTCTTGCATATGGATCTCTTCGGACCAACCGAACTCGAGTATTGGAGGTAAGAAATATTGTCTAGTAATTGTGGATGATTTCTCTCGCTTTACTTGGGTATATTTCCTTGCAAGTAAGTCGAAACCTTTTCGTATTTTGAAAAATTTGCTAAAAAGGTTCAAAACGAAAAAGGATGTGTTATCTCAAGTATAAGAACAGATCATGGAGGTGAATTTGAAAATCAAGATTTCACAAAATTGTGTGATGAATCTGGTTTTAATCATGTATTCTCTTCTCCATACACTCCTCAGCAAAATGGAGTTGTGGAAAGAAAGAATAGATCTCTTCAAGAAATGGCTAGAACACTTTTAATTGAAAGCAAAATTTCTTCACGATTTTGGGCTGAAGCTGTTTCAACAGCATGCTATATCATCAATAGAGTCTTCCTAAGACCTATTCTTGAGAAAACCCCTTATGAATTATTCAAAGGTAAGAAGCCTATTGTTTCATACTTTCATGTGTTTGGTTGCAAATGCTTTATATTGAAAAATGCAAAAGATCGAGTTGGTAAGTTTGAAGAAAGATCAGATGAAGGCATCTTCCTTGGATATTCTACATCAAGCAAAGCCTACAGAGTCTTCAATAAGAAGAGCCAGTCTGTGGAGGAGTCAATGAATGTCAAATTCCAAGACTCAACGCAAGATGAATCCAGCGAGACTCAAAATGAAGAGTCTGAACCTGCTCCAGACCTTCCAAAGCTTACAACTCAAAAAGTATCTCAGACTGGAAGACCAGCGTCAAGATGTTCATGAAGATTCAAATAAAGAAAGAGATCATCAACCAGAAAAATCAACCAGCAACTGGAAACACAAGTCCAGTCATCCTAAAGATCTCATTATCGGCGAAATTAATGAAGGAATTCGCACCAGATCCAAAAGACGTGAAGAGTCTAGTGCTTGTTGCTCTCATCTCGAAATTGAACCCAAAAGCATAGAAGAAGCTTTATCGATGAAAGCTGGATCGAAGCTATGCAAGAAGAGCTCAGACAATTCAACATTAACGATGTCTGGGATTTGACGTCTAAACCAAAAGGTAAAACTGTTATTGGAGCCAAATGGGTGTTCAGAAACAAGATGAATGAAAAGGGAAAAGTCGTACGGAATAAAGCAAGACTCGTGGCCAAGGGATACACGCAAGAAGAAGGAATAGACTATGATGAGACTTACGCTCCTGTAGCAAGGTTAGAAGCTATTCGTCTATTACTTGCGTTTGCTTGTTACAAAAATTTCAGGTTATTCCAAATGGACGTCAAAAGTGCTTTCCTAAATGGGTTTATCCAAGAGGAAGTTTATGTGGAACAACCGCCTGGATTTGAAGACCCAAAGAAGCCAGACTCAGTCTTCAGATTGAAAAAGGCTCTGTATGGTCTAAAGCAAGCACCTCGAGCTTGGTACGACGGAGACTAAGTAAGTTCTTATTACGTAACGGCTTTGTTAAAGGTAAAGTAGACACTACTCTATTCATCAAAAAGGAAAACAAAAGCTTTTTACTCGTTCAAATATATGTTGATGACATTATTTTTGGATCCTCTAATGAAAGTCTTTGCAAGAAATTTTCTAAGTCTATGCGGGATGAGTTTGAAATGAGTATGATGGGAGAATTAACATTCTTTCTTGGCCTTCAAATAAAGCAATTGAAGGAAGGAACTTTTATCTTCCAAGAAAAATATGCTAATGATCTTGTCAAAAGATTTGGATTGGAAAATTGCAAGAAGACAAACATACCAATGTCAAGTTCCTTGAAGATAGACAAAGATGAAGAAGGGAAGAAAGTTGATCAAAAGCTGTATAGAAGCATGATCGGTTCACTTCTTTATCTTACGCTTCTAGACCTGATATTTTGTTGAGTGTTTGCATTTGTGCTAGGTTTCAATCGATCCTAGAGAATCACATCTCATTGCCGTGAAACGTATTATCAAATACGTTGCTTCATCTTCAAGCATCGGTCTTTGGTATCCAAAGAGGGAGACTTTAATCTTCTAGGATACTCGGATGCGAGATCTGGCCGGTTGCGAGTCGATAGAAAGAGCACTTCGGAACTTGTCAACTGCTTGGAAACAGGGACGGTGTCTTGGTTTTCAAGGAAGCAAAGCACTTGTAGCTCTCTCAACGACGAAGCGAGTATGTAGCTCTTGGAAGTTGCTGTTCGCAAATTCTATGGATAAAACAACAGCTACAAGACTTTGGCATTGAAGACTCATGCACGAAATCGATGATGTGACAACACCAGTAGCGATCAATCTCACCAAAAATCCAATCCTTCATTCAAGAGCAAAGCATATTGAGATTCGACATCACTTCATTAGAGATCATATTCAAAATGGAGAAATCTCAATTCAATTTGTTGATTCAAAGAGTCAACTAGCGGATATATTCACAAAGCCTTTGGAGAAAAATCAATTCGACTTTATCCGTTCAAGACTCAACATTTTGAAGCTTGAAGAAGTTAAAGTCTAGAGACTCACCAACTCTAAGACTCGATCTCTCGAGACTTTAAATCATGAGACTCAAACATTCATGGCTAAAGACGTAAGTTGCTATTTTATCTAAAAGGTACGAATTCTTGTTTAGTTATTTTATCTAAATTTGAAAAGGTACGATCTTTCGTTCGATTATAATCCGTGTGAAATTCGAAATCTTGTCTTTTTAAAAGGGATTAATTTTAGGAGTTATTGATTTTGAAAAGAAGTGTTCGTACACTTTCCTTGTACCGATTGAACTTCCTTTTTTTTTTTTTTTTTTTTTTTTTTAAAAACTGAGTTATATATATACGGTTTCTCTTCGCCCAATCTTCAAAACCCTAAAAGGCACTCTCCTCCCATACTTGTTTTTCTACTTCTTGTTCGTCGTCGAGAAAGTGGTCATTTTCTTGGGAAAAGCAAGTGAAGGAATCTTCCAATAGACAAAGAAAGATGTCGTCTTCGAGGAAATCATCAAGAATCGCAAGCGGGGACCACAAAGAATGGAGAAGGGACCGACTCACTTCGATCTTGCGAGGAAGAAGACTTATCAAGTCAGCGACAAAGTCCGATTCGCTCTCCTCCACGTCATTCATCACCTCCTGCCCCACAAGGTGCAAGTCAATATCTGGAAGAAGAGATAATCGAGGAAGCCGACCCGAAAGAGTCCAAAGACCCTCCTTTATCTATAAGCTTTATCGTGCGTTGAAAAGCTCCGGTTCTTCATTAAAATATATAGATGACTTCCTTAAGGACAAAAATTATGGGAATGAGTATCTTTTTCTGCGGAAAATGGAAGAATTGGGAGTTGCTCCTAAAGGAAGGGCGGAGAGGAGGCTCTTGCGAACATTCCCGGTGACCCTCGTTTGCCGGGACAAAATCGATTGAAGGGAACGATGATGACAGAATGTTCCTTGAATTTCAACCTAAAATGGGTGTGGCAGCAAAGGTGAAAGGAAATCGGATGGATTTGTTTAAATCCAAGGATCGGGAAAAAGTGTATTTCGGCTGTTGAAAAGAGGGGTGATAAACCCTAGAAGTGTTGATTTTGACTTCCTAGACGCCATCAAAATGAACTTAAGAGAAAAGTTGAATTTGCTTCAACTTGAGACTTTTTGCTCTGACTCTACGGACGGGTATGCTCAACTGACCGCTTATTTCTATTCAAATCTTAGCTTTTTGGATGCGAATAGAATTTCATTCAGTGTTCGAGACCAAGTCTACGTGGTAGATGTGAATATGTTGGCGGACATAGTTGGAGTTGAACGAGGACGATATTTACCAATCAAAGTCTCACCTGCTCGTACTACTCGGATCTTGTCAAAGATATGGACGCGAGAGAAGAAAATTACCTACTCAAGGATGAAGGCCATCAACATTGTGCTTCATAAGATTGTGATCAACTGTCTCGGACCAAAGTCTACGTCAAAGACTTCGTGTCTCTTTTCGAAGCAAAGTTGATGTACGCGATCAACTCGGGACGGAAGTTTTCTCTACCGCACACTATTCTCTTCCATATGTACGAGCAATGTCGAAAAACAAAGGACAATTGCCTTATCTGGTCAGTGACCAAGATCTTGACACATGCATATTGAACCGCCACAATCATTTTGTGTTCGACCGTGTGATAAGATGGTGGTAGGTTTGAAGATGTTAACAAAGATGCGTCTGCAAGAACTTTCAAAGGCAATGGAGAAATTCAGAGTGAAATCTCCAATTCAGTCTGCCTCAAAGAGAAAGGGAAAGGCGGCCATTGGTGCCCCATCGAAAAAGAAGAAAAGAACTCTCATCCTGGAGGATGAAGATGAAGATGAAGAGGATGAAGATCCCACTATCCAAGCACTGACAAGAACCAGACGTTCTGTGTCTCAACCGTCAAAACTTCAGAAGAACGAGAGAAGAAGAAGAGCGAGAGAGAGAAGGAGAAAGAAGTTGAAGAAGAAGGAGAAGGAGAAAAAGAAAAGTCTGCGATGAATGCGGAGAGAAGGGAAATCAAGAGCATGATCATCACTCTTCCCCTTTCGATGTCTTAGAGACGGGGGAGTTGGCGAGCAAGAGAGGTCCACACCTCATGCTGGCGACGGTGAAGATCTAAGACAATCTCCGAGAAGACCCGGAAGAAGTTCGGTCTCTCAATTGCACGAAGAAGGTCACGATACAAATCTGCAAGACTTTACGAAGCGCCATCGTACGCATACACACCATCGAGAAAGCCAATGCTAGTACACGACGGACGATTCTGCAGATTTTCGTCGTATCATGGATATTCTTACGGAAATGCGTGGACGAGATATATGCTCGGACTATGAAATCCGAGGCCATGAAGAATGCTGGACAAGCATCTTGATCTCTACGGAGGATAAATTCAAAGACCTCGCTCGCAACTTCAAGCCAATGCTAAGGGAGAAGAGGTAGCTCAAGCGAGGAAGACTTGAAGAAGCTCGAAGGAGTAGTCCGATCCATTGGGGATTTCCGGATCGTGCGCATTCCCAAGCAGACATGACTCCTTTCTCACCCTTTTTAATGATGACAAAAAGGGGGAGAACCAATTTGAACCAACAACTTTTTCAATATCTTTAAAACTTTTTAGTGGTTATGTTTATTTTTGAGTATGACTTGAGAACTTGAACTTGGGTGTGAATTTGACTGAATTGGCTGTGGATTCTGATGCTTGACTGGTTGCATTTATTTCAAGTGTTGTTATATGGTGTTACTCATGAAAGACTAACCAATTTTCTGTGGATGCAGAGTCTGGTTGTTTTATTAATCTTTATGAGTTAGCCATATTGCTTGAGAAATGTTTTTGCAGGTCAAAGTTGTTCAAATCTACAAGAAAGTTTTGTCACCATCAAAAAGGGGAGATTGTTGGAGAAATCTTTCCGAATATTTTGAAGCGACAAAACGTTTCTTTCGATCTAAGTCTGGATGTTCGGAGACCGACAGTTTAAAGTCTGAAGACTTTGTATTCTCGAGACTCAAGACTCAAGACTCAAGACTCAAGACTCAAGACTTAAGACTTAAGACTCAAGACTCAAGACTTAAGTCTATTCTCACTGACAGTCTTTCTAATCCAGTGACGAAGGAAATCCAAAACCGAAGTATATGGTTGAGGATTCGATCCTATCCTCTGGAAAAGATTCTTTGGTTGGATAATCATTTCGGATTCTTTAATTCTTATCTAAGATCGATTGAAGATCCGATGGTCGACGAAATATTCTTGGAATGTTCTATTCTTGGAAACCAAGATCCGATTGTATGGGCGAACAGATTGATGGGCTATCATCGAGATTCCTTAAATAGCTCGGATGATCTTCTTGATTGATTCCGTCCAACGGGTAGATTGGAGGAATTCCTTTGGTAAGTGCCAACGGCTATGATGGCATAAAGGAGTATAAAAGGAAGACGTTCTAGTTGTTTTAAGTGTGTGATCGATAGAAAAATTCAGAGTCTGAAAACCTTGATTGTTAGTCGATACGATCGAGCAAAATTGTATACACGAGAGAGTGTCTATACTTGGTGATACCTTGAGCGAGTGTGGTAGATCATCTACACCGAGAAGTCAAGGAAGATCATCACTGTAACATCTCTTTGTTCATAGTGAAATCCAGCCGAATTGGCTGTCAGTGCAGAAGAGTGGACGTAGGCTTGGATCAAGCCGAACCACTATAAACCGCGTGTTTAATTCTCTCTTTCCTTACTCAGTCTTACGTTGATTATTACTCTTCGCAAATCTTTCAATTGTCTAAGTATTGCGCAAGTATACAGAAATTATCGAGAAAAATCTTTGTATACCTATTCACCCCCCTCTAGGTACTCATACTAGCAATATCTTCTCCTCATTAATGCAACCACATGCACGCATTAATGGGGGACGTGAAAATTCTCCTGCAAGAAGATGGACTAACGATCGGTGGCCATCATATTTGGAAAAAAGAGCCCAACGTGAACAGCAAGGAAAGTTACGGCTGCCCTTTTTCACCTGTTCACATTAATGTCATTTGTTGCCTATAAATAAGCAAGGATCCTTGGCTTAAAAAGGGGGCATTCACTGGAGCGGTTTCGTGAGAGATTAAAAAGAGAGAATCAAAGAGAGTCCGTAGAGAGACACACGAGTTGAGAAAAAGGAAGAGATTAAAAAAAGCTCTTGTGAGAAAGAGAACAAAAAATTTCCTTGAGAGATTGTGAGAGCTAATTAAAAAAGTGAGCCCATGTGGAGAGAACCTGCAAAAGAAAATATGAGGTCGGGGGAGGAGATTAAAAAACAAGGAAAAAGCGAGAGAGAGACTGCAGAGTGAGACGTGAGAGAGAGGATATTAAAAAAAGAATAAAATAGAGAAGACAAGACCCCTACTGTTCATCTTCTCAAAGAATTCTTCGCTCCTGGATTTCCACCGGTTTCTGCTCCTACGCCATTCGACTTCAGCAGCAAAACTCCACCCAGCCGCACCATCGTGCCAGTTCCGAGCCAACCACCGCTCCCTCCGCCCGAGATCCAGCCACGACGCCGCGCCGCCGCACCCCTGCGCCGTCGCCACCCCGCCAATCCGCGTGCTCAGCCTCATCTCCGATCCGCGCTGGTTCGTGATGCCGAGGCCGCTCCTCACCCGCCGCCACTGCAACTCGCGAGATACGAACGCCGTCTGCAACCCTCCACCCAAGCACTGGTGCCACAGCAGCTTGCCGTGCCCTTCCTGCAACCTCTATGCCGCATCACCGAAACCCCCCCGCGCCGCACCGCCGTGACCCATGAGAGCGCCCCCTTTGCTCCGCTCCCAAACGCGCGCTGATCCGACCCCGACGTAACACCCCGACGCCCCAGCTGCCTTGCCCCCGTGAAGTCGCGACCCAGCGCCGATCCACGACGCCGCCGCTCCCTCCAAGCCTCCCTGCCGTTGCTCCGAGCGCTGACCCGCAACATCCCCGCAGTTCACCGCCCCCCGAGCTGTGACACCAGCCGCCTCCACAACCCTCCTCCTGCCATCCGTGAGCCGTGCCAGTCCTCGCCGGAGCGCCACCTTGGAGACCCACGAGCAAGCCGTGCGTGGAAGCAAAACAAAAAGGAAAAAAGAAAAAAGCAAAAGGGGAACATTAGGTAGTTTTTTATTTATTATTATTATTATCTTATCTTTATTTTTTATATAGTCTATAGTTCGTTTTTATATAGTTTTTTAGTGTGATTATTCATTAATGCATGATTGAGGTTCCAATGTGAAATAACCCTCAAACTAGGGATTAAGAGTTTGATTTTCACGCCCGAAATCCAACTCACGATCTCGTACAAAAATCGACAATCCAATCTCATGCCGAGATTCGATTCGCGATTTAATTTAAAATTGACCGACCGATCTCATGTGCGAGATATGGTTCGTCAATTTCGGGTATTAATCTAATTTCGCATAAAAAAATTCAAAAAAAAAAATGCAAGTTAGATTAGGGCTAGGGTTAGCGTATTTAGTTATTTCATTTATAAAAAAAAATCCAAAAAAAAATGCATTCAAGATATTATTTTTTTTTAAGAATTGCACGTGTCAATTTAGAATAGAATTTTCGATTTTAAATTTTTACAACAGAAAAAATCCCAAGAAAAATTAATTAATTTAGGATGCTAGTTTTTGTAGGTTGCATAATAGGTTTTTTTTTTTTAAATGCATGCTTTAGAAGAGATAACGTGCCCCTTTAATTTTCACTTTAGTAGTTTTTTTTATAGTGTTTTTTAATTACGAATTTCCATAAAAAAATCATCATGCATTTTAGAATAGAATTACATGTCTCATTTTAAGATTAGATCAATTTGCATCTTAGGTTAGAAATTGCTAGATTAAAATAACGTCTTAGTTTAAATTAGGATTTAGCATGACTTAATCCTAAGTTTAAATTGGATGGAATTTTAATTTAGCTAGGTAATTCTTGCATTAGTCTTAATTTCGAATATCATAAAAAATACAAAAATTTGTCTTTAGATAAACTAGTTTCAATTTTTAGGATAAATTGCATTTTTAGGAATAGAAATATCATGTGCATGTCATGTGGGATTAGGTTCATAAAATGTACGTCATGCAGAATTAGTTTCATTAAAAATTGCCCGTCATTATAATTAGGTCATTTTGATTTGCATATTTGATTATTGCATGTTCATTAAGAAAACACACAAAAATATTTTACTCATGTCATGTAGTTTAGAACATATTATCATGCCATTTCATGTTAGATTAGATGCACTGCATGGTTCTCATTGAATAAGTGAAAACAAAATTGAGAAATTACATTGTTAAGTAGAAGTCATATCAAGAATTGCGGATGTGAATTCTAATTTAACTCTGCAGATGTTTTCATTGCCATGAGGTAAGTCCTGCATTTTTCTTATTTGCTTTCTTGAGTGCTAAATTGGTGGATTGCGTACCCACATGATCACCTCACATGTTAGAAAAATGAATTGAAATCAATCCAAGCTGCCTGCAAAACATTTTTTTTAAAAGAAAAGGTACCGAAAGGGCGTTAGAGAAATCTAGCGTAACCAAGTCCCCGAACTCACAATCTCTGGTTCGTAGGAGTGAAGTAATTCTCCCGTTTTTACTTGGGTTTCTAATCGACCCACCAAAAATAGATTAGTGGCGACTCCATGATAAAAATCATTTGCATATTAAGAACTTAAACCCTAAGTCGCGAATTGGTATGGGCTTGGGAGAACTCGAGCTAAGTCTAGGCTTAGTAATCCATTAGCCGAACCCTTAGGTGGTCCAACCCGCTTCGGGGAGGTCGCGACAGCTTGGCGACTCCGCTGGGGGCTTGAGTTGAAACTCTTAGTGGACTTAGGCCAATTTTCTTTTTGAAAAACGTTTTTGTTTGGCATCGAGGATCCCAGGTACGTCCCTAACATTTAAGGTGTTAAATGTTCTTGTGGGATGGGAGGTATAAGGGGAAGTGTTTGCTGACCTTTGTTTTGTAGGAAGGGGTAGGAATGAATGGTTTATTTTCATGAACGAAGTGTTGTTTGATATAAATTGCTGTGCATGCCTATGCATTTACACTACACTATTGCACACACAACCTGCCGCCGGACCTGGGCCGCATAGGATCATCTAGGATGGTATTGAGATGGATACCACTTCGACTGCATGCCTGCGGTATGAGTCGCCCATCTCAATCCCAAAATTTCTTTTCTGGAGTCAAGAGTACCCACCTCGGTTCGCATGCCTGCAACCTAGGTCGGCTCTTTGACCAAGCCGAAGTCATGAGGACCCGACTTAGTCCGCACGCCCGTGGCTAGTCTAATCATTCTTGTGACTTCACTTTGTTAAGCCTTATAGACTAGAAATCAAGCCACTTACCATGCGCATGTCTATGTGATTGCCCTTTGTTTATTGGTAAAGTAAGTTCTCTAAATTATCGCCCTTGCAATTTACTTACTCTACCATATTATTTTGTTGGTCCATGACATTAGGATTGTCTTGAGTCTTGATCAATATACAATGGGAATACCGGACATTCGAATTATTCTCCCTCCAAAGGAAGAGCTTAGCGCATGGTGGGACAAGTTAGACCAAGCTGGCTGTCAATTTGTAGAGTCACACATTAGTCGACTACTTCCATTGCTGCGTATCAACATCCATGGCGGCCTCATCCAAGCACTTGCTCATTGTTGGTGCCCCGAGACTTCTACTTTCATCTTCGGCGGTAAGCATGAACTCACGCCCACCTTGGAAGAGTATAGCATTGCCATAGGAAAATCTTTGAAAGCTGAATTAATTAGTCCACCTATCGGAATAGACCCCGTTGTGGCCTTATCCGGTTTTCTGAGAATTAAGGAGGATGATGTAAGAAAGGTTTTAAAAGCTCACCGCAATACATGTCATTTATCTTTTCTAAAAGAATGTTTTGAAAATGGCAATTCATTTCAAATGAGAAGGGTTTTCCTTTTAGCTTTCTTTGGGTTTATACTTTTTCCTCATTGCAAGAATGCTATTAACCCTTTGATGGCTCACTTAGTTGAACAAGTGTTGGGAGGAAAAAATTTCGTAAACACTATTTTAGCTGAAACCTTTCTTTCCCTCACTCGATTTAAAAGAAGCGGTGATAAGACCTTCCATTCCTCTCCTGAGCTTTTACAAATTTGGTTTCTTTCTCATATAAAAGGGTTTGGTGGTTCAATGACTATACTTGATGTTAATAACTCTAATCACCCTATTATGAGATTTGAGAACAACCAAAAACATGCACCGGATTACCATTATTCTAGATGGCTAGCTTTCATGAAAAAACCGACTTCCAAGGGTTTCCTATGGCATGCTAAGTGGTTCCAAGTTCGTGTGGCGAGACTTTCATGTGGAGGTGTTGGCCCGATCCCTCTACGGGATTCACTGAGCAACGGAATACTATCCAATTAGAGTGACCGTCAGTATCAAGTTGTGCAAGAGCTTCCCCGGCATTGCAAGCGATCCACTCAAGCCAACTTCGTTGATGGAGACCAAGACCATGAAGATTCCATTCTCACAATTAAATCAATGTGGGATATGTGCTAGCCACGAAAACTCAAGTGGCCTGAGGAGGAGCTCAAGGGCAAAGAAATGAAGTACTATGCCTCAATTAAGTACATTCAACAACACAAGATTCCAGAGGAGTTACTTCCAAAGATACCAAAGGTGCCACTGAAGATCACCAACCGCGCTGAGAATAAACGCCTCAAAAGGGTTGCTGAAAAAGCTCAAGAGGAGAATAAGCGATTGCGCCGAGTGGTGTCCCGAGTGTATATTGATCAAGCTAGATGAAGTGTTTGAGTCAATCTTGTTGTTTTCATTAATGTTTAGGGAGTTGAGTCATTTACTTTCCTAGTTTGTTTGTTTAGGGCATTTTAAGCTTCTATTTCATTAATGAAGTGCTTGAATCAATCTTGCTTATGTTTTGTTAGGATTGTCAAAAACTCCATTAATGGATAAAAGTTTTAGACCATTGCCATGGACCGATGTATTTCATATGAGATACTTATTTTTGTCCGTTTCTTCAAATTAGGTGATAACGGATCCTCCACGTTCGCCTATCATTACACGATCAAGAGCAAAAATGGCCGACCAAACCGAAATGCGTGATCGTATGACAGCTATGGAAAATCAACTCCAGCAGTTGCTCACCTCTATGCAACTTATGACAAATCAAATGCAATCTCTCCAAATGAATTAGACTCTTGCAGCCACTCTCCCCGAGATAGTAGTCCCAAAGCAGACGGACAAAGCCTATATGGGTGATGACGACATGCCTGAGCTGGAGGATGACCCATTGTTCGTCACAGCCGACAAGGATAAGCCCGACAATGTCCCTAAGGTGGAGCATGATGAACGCTTCGCCAAACTTGAAGAGAAACTGAAACAATTGCAAGAGTCGCGGAATTCACACCCGTTCGACTTGTCGGTTTATGAGAAAGTCAAAATGCCGAAGAAGTTTAAGATGCCGGAGTTCGAGAAATACGATGGTACTTCATGCCCAAAAGCTCATTTGCAGATGTACCACGTACGCATGGCCCAATACGTCAAGAACGAGCCTCTCATGATCCAATCGTTTCATGCAAGCTTGACTGGACCCGCACTCAACTGGTACATAATGAAAAATGTAAACCTTCTCGATACTTGGAATGATGTGGCTGATGCTTTCCTAAAGCAGTATAAGTTCAACATGGATATTGCACCTTCCCGAGAGGATCTTGAGCGGATGGAGAAGAAGAAAAGTGAGTCATTTAAGGAGTATGCTGTAAGGTGGTGGAACTTGGCAGCTCAAATCACTCCTGAGCCTACAAACAAGGAGTTGATGAAGTTGTTCGTCAAGATTCTCCCGTATGAGTTCCGTAACCGGATGGCTAGCACATACGTTGAGAACTTCAACCAGCTTATCCCAGTGGGTGAACAGATCGAGATGGGGCTAAGGGATGGATGGTTCAATGAACCAATTCATCAGGGCAAAAGGTTCACCATGAAGAAAGATAAAGAACCAACCACTGAAGTCAATGTTGCATATGTGCAACCAGCCCCTAATAAGCCTCCGATGGTTCGTGTCCCCGAGAATCAGCAAGATGGACGCCGAGTGCCTGCGCAGTGGCAATTCACCAAAAGGCAGTTCTCTCCTATTCCTGGCCCTCTATCTCAGGTCTTACCGATACTCCGAAACAAGGGATTAATCTCTCACGAACCAAAGCGGCCCAATGCTGAAAAATTCTCTAACTATGATCCCTCCAAAAAATGTGAGTATCATATGGGAGAGGTCGGCCATTCAACTGATGAATGTTTGACTTTGAAGCATAAGATCCAAAATTTATTGGATACTAAGGCATTTTCTTTCCGTACCACCCAACCAAATGTCAAAAAGAATCCGTTGCCGGAACATCAGGGAAACGTGAATACAATCTTTGAGTTCAATACTGGCAAAAAGATGAACTTGAAGGTGTCTGTCAAAGATATCTATAGCGGATTAGTTAGAGTTGGTTACTATCCGACAGATGAGAATCCTCCCTTGCCTACCATGAAAGAAAGGGTTCAAAAAATGGTTAAGATTGGCGTGATCGTGTATGCTGACCAAGCTGGAATAGTGTCAACTATCTCCGAAGTCGTCATCGATTGGGAGAAAGAATTTGCTAAGCTAAGTGCTGAAAAGAGTGAACCAGATCCATTGATCGAGGACATGCCCCCACTTGAGGACGCCTCTGACCATGAAGGACTGATAGTGGAAGTACCTTCAACTGATGAAGAAATAATTATTGAGATGCCCCAGCTGTATGAGTACACGGATAACAAAGTAGTTCCTTGGTCATACGAGCTAGATGTTGACCTGATTACAAGGTCTGGTCAGACCTATGCTTAAGCTAATACCCAACCTGCAAAGCCAGTTACTAATGAAGAGGCTAAAGAATTTCTGGCTATAATCAAAGCAAGTGAGTATAACGTGGTCGACCAGTTACGGAAATTGCCAACTCAAATCTCTTTACTTGAACTCTTGCAAACGTCTCCCACACATCAAAAGTCTCTAATGAAGGTTTTGAGCGAAGTTCGTGTACCAGAGACGATCGAGGAAAACAGGTTAGAGGAATTTGTAGGGTCGATTCTTCTTAAGGATTTAATAGCCTTTTCTGATGAAGAATTCCCTCTTGAGGGGAGGGGACATACTAAGGCGTTATATATATCTGTCAAGTGCAAGGCTTCCCATGTGGCTCGAGTACTCATTGATAATGGGTCTGCCTTGAATATTTGTCCATTGGCGACTCTTCATCGCCTTAAAATAGATCCTTCAAAAATAAATGTTGCAAAGACCTCCGTCCAAGCTTTTGATGGTACAAGAAATGAGGTGATAGGGGAGACCCACCTTGATCTGCAAATAGGCCCAATGATGTTCAACGTCCTTTTCCAGGTGATGGACATTCCTACAGCATTCAATTTCCTATTAGGTCGCCCCTGGATTCATACTGCTGGAGCTGTGCCATCAAGTCTCCACCAAAGCGTGAAATTTGTTGTCAAAGGAAAGCTAGTCATTGTTCATGGCGAGGAGGATCATCGAATCTATCATGAGACAGCCATCCCCTACGTCGAGCCGGAACGTAGAGAGGAGTCAAGTTACCAATCGTTCGAACTTGTATCCACTATTCATGCATCTCGAGGATCGATAGCACCCATCCCTGATGTGTCAGATGCATCGGTTATGGTAGCAAAAGTGATGGTTGGGAATCGCTTTATTCCTGGCCGTGGACTTGGTAAAAAAGAGCAAGGTATCCGGAATCCTATTGAAGCCCCTCGACGGTCTCGTTCCGCTGGATTAGGGTACCATGGAAAAGGTGGAGGACATGAGCAAAAGAGGAAAAACTCATTACTCCTCGATATCCGCGAGACATTCCCTAGCCCTGCTAGAATGATGCATGATGAAGGAGGAGTGATCGCCACTAGAGGTATCGAGCCCGATGGATGGAGTAGCATGAATGGCTCGACAACTTCAAAGACAGAGGATCCAGATGATGGGATGGAAGGGATCACGACTCTATTCGATGATCTCCTCATAGGTGCCATTGATGAAGAACCATCGGAGGAAACGGGTGCTAGCCCACAAGAGTAACACGTTTACTTTCCTGCACTCCCCGTGGGAATCTTATCTCTTTTAGGATTTGATGTTTTCTAGGGTTTGCTTATCGTATTCTGCATGTCGTTTGTCAGGAGTTGATGTTTGCTAGGGTTTGATTGTTACGGTTTCGTTTCACTTTGATTGCCGTACTTTTCAATCCAATAAATGTAATTTGGTTGATGAATATCAATTATGATTACAAGTTTTATTTTGAGGGCATGATGGGGTATACCAAACCAGCCCGTTGATGATATCCAACCGTTGAAAGAAAAGAAAAATCCAAGGAGAATTCCCGAGGCACGGGCTTCATCATGCTTCCTCGTGACAAAAGCTTTTCCAAAATGTCTTGCCAATTTTTTTTTAAAAAGTAAAATAAAAATTTGAAAAAATAAATAAATAAATTCAAAAGGAAGGAAAATTCAAAAAATAGAAAAGAAATTCGTGCCTGTTAGCCCGGTTTGTTTTTTTAACTATCCATTTTATGTTTCGGAGCAGCCTATGACGACAGGCAAAGAGGTGAAAATGGTCCAATCCAATGTCATGAGTGATGACGGTGATGACTCTGATGATCCAAATGGTGACTCCATTGGAGTACAACAAAGCTGGGAACAACATGAAAAACCCAAAGTCCTCACCTCTGAGCAAACCGTCACTATCAATCTGAGTGATGCCGAGGAGCCCAAAGAGATAAAGATTGGGGCAAATCTTCCCAAAGATGAGGCCGAGCACCTGACTCAATTGCTAAAAGAATATCAAGATATCTTTGCTTGGACATACGCTGACATGCCGGGTTTAGATCCGTCGATTGTGGAACATTGTTTGCCCACTAATCCGTGACGTGCATCCTAAGAAGCGAGAGCTTCGGAGGACTAAACCGAGCTCTCGAAGAAGATAGAAGAGGAAGTAATGAAACTTCTCAAAGTGGGGTTCATCGAAGTCTCGCAATACCCTGAATGGGTGGCCAACATAGTACCGGTCATGAAGAAAGACGGTCGAGTCCGAGTGTGTGTTGATTACCGAGATTTGAACAAGGCCAGCCTAAAGGACGACTTCCCATTGCCACATATCGATGTTCTCGTAGATAGTACTGCCGGATTTGAATTATTCTCTTTCATGGATGGTTTTTCTGGCTACAACCAGATAAGAATGAAGGATGAAGACAAAGAGAAGACAGCATTTATCACCCCGTGGGGAACCTTTCATTATAAGGTCATGCCCTTCGGACTCAAAAATGCAGGGGCAACTTACCAACGAGCCATGGTTACGTTGTTCCATGACATGATGCATGAAGAAATTGAGGTGTATGTTGATGATATGATTGCAAAAACCCGACCTGGAAAAAGTCATGTCAAAACCCTCAGGAAATTATTTGATCGTCTCCGTGAATTCAAACTCTGTTTAAACCCTGCCAAGTGCGTGTTCGGGGCAGCATCAGGAAAATTACTTGGGTTTATGGTGAGTATTAAAGGGATCGAGATTGATCCATCTAAAGCCAAGGCAATATGTGAATTGCAACCTCCGTCGACAGTGAAGGAGGTCCGGAGTCTCCTAGGGAGATTGAATTACATTGCACGATTCATTTCCCAACTCTCTGAGACCGCTAAGCCGTTCTTCAAACTCTTGAGGAAAAACGTACAAGTTGAGTGGAATGATGAATGTCGAGAGGCGTTCGATAAGTTGAAGCAATATTTGATGAATCCACCAGTTCTTGTCCCACCAATATCGAGGCATCCTTTGATTTTATACCTCACAATCCATAGTGAGTCACTCGGCGCGGTGTTAGCTCAGAAGAGTCCCGTGGATCAGAAGGAACGGGTCATTTATTACCTCAGTAAAAAGTTCACTGTCTTGGAGCTAAAGTATTCTGATGCTGAAAAAAAAACTTGTGCTGCGTTAGTATGGGTATTGCATAGACTACGACAAGTACACCTTGCATTACCAGGACGTTTCTGTGATCGAGAACAATCCCATCAAGTATTTATTTAATCAACCAGCTTTGGTGGGTAAGTTAGCCAAATGGCAGGTCTTGATTTCGAATTCGACGTGCGCTCATGCCACAAAAATCAATTAAAGGCCGAGCAATTGCTGATATATTGGCTGAGAATCCTAGAACCTTCAATGATGATGATTGCCCTCTAGATGATTGTATTTTGGCCATAAATGAAGATGCATGGTCCATGTTCTTCGATGGAGCTGTAAACTTGTGCAGTTCGATCGTGGGCGCTCGATATCCCCAGACGGGCAACTCCACCCAGTAGCCGCGAAATTAATATTCCCATGCACTAACAATATAGCTGAATATGAAGCTTGTATTCTTGGACTTCAGGCCGCAATTGAAATGGGAGTGGCCAAATTGAAAGTATATGGAGATTCCGCACTAATCATACTCCAGACTGTAGGTGAATGGAAGACCAGGGATGCCAAATTACTTCCGTATCATAAGTACCTCGAAGAGTTGGTGAAGGAGTTTGATGAAATCTCGTTTGACTATTTGGCTAGATCTCATAATCGCTTTGCGATGCCACGGCAACGTTGTCATCTATGTTGCAAGTTACGATGGTTTAGAAGTTGAGCCTTTGAAAATTGAGGTTCTAGCCAAACCTTCTTATTGCATGGCCGTGAATGAAGAGCTTGATGAGAAGCCATGGTATTATGACATCATGAACTATATTCAAAAGCAGGAATTTCCTGAAGGGAGCACTCCAGCCGATAGAAAATACATAATGAAGATGGCCTCAAAGTTCTTCATCAGTGGTAAGAATTTATATAAGAGATCTTATGATTCGGTTTTATTGAGATGCGTAGATGAAGCAGAAGCTACCCAAATCATGCATGAAGTGCATGAAGGAGTTTGTGGCCCACACATGAATGGGCACATGTTAGCCAAGAAGATCATGAGACTAGGTTACTATTGGCTTGCACTGGAAAGTGACTGCATACAGCATGTTAGAAGTTGCCATCGTTGCCAAATTCATGGAGATAAGATAAATGTTCCTCCAACGGAGTTGCACCAGCTATCTGAACCATGGCCTTTCTCAATGTGGGGGATTGATGTAATTGGCCCAATAAATCCCAAAGCTTCAAATGGGCACCGATTCATATTGGTGGCAATAGATTATTTTTCAAAATGGATTGAAGCCGCATCATATGTTAATGTCACAAAAAACGTGGTGAAATTTATTAGGCGTGACATAATCGCCCGTTATGGTGTCCCCGAAGCAATTGTCACCGACAACGGGACAAATCTGAATAACAAGTTCGTGGATGAGTTGTTCAAAGGAGTTCAAAATCAAGCATTTGAATTCATCACCTTACCGCCCGCAAATGAATGGAGCTGTTGAGGCAGCTAATAAGAACATCAAGAAGATCCTGGCTAAGACAGCCGAGAATTATCGAGATTGGCATGACAGGTTACCCTTTGCTCTAATGGCGTATCGGACATCGATCCGAACATCTACCGGGGCAACCCCTTTCTCCTTAGTTTATGGCATGGAGGCAGTCTTGCCTGTGGAAGTAGAAATCCCCTCTTTGAGAGTCTTATCCCAAGTGGAATTGTCCAAGGCAGAATGGACACAACAAAGGTTCAAGCAGTTGAATCTAATTGATGAGAAAAGGTTAAAAGCTCTTTGCCATGGTCAGGCGTATCAACAAAGAGTAGCCAAGTCTTTCAATCGGAAGGTACGGCCAAGACACTTCAAAGTGAATGATCTAGTTCTAAGAAAGGTGTTGCCGATTTTTCCTGATCCTGGAGGCAAATTTGCTCCAAATTATAGTGGCCCGTATATGGTGAAGAGGGTACTCCCTGGAGGTGCCTTAATCCTTACAGAAATGGATGGTCGTGAGTTTTCTAATCCTGTTAACTCTGATGCTGTGAAGAAGTATTACCCTTGAAAGAATTTGTTGTGAATTGAAGGAACTCATTTCTTCGTTGAATTGTGTGAGAATGGATTGAATGAGATGAGAAGTAGGCCTTCATATCGAATTCATTTAATTCGGTATATCAGATGTGTTGACCCTGAGTCAGTTCAATTAAATGAAAAAAGAAATGCTCTGAGGACACCACCAGCGCCTCGGCCTGGTGGCATAGGGAATGAAAGGGTCCGAGAACGACCAGGGTTCGATCCCTGGAAATGGCAACAAGTTTGCCACACAAAAAAAAAAAACAAAATTTTTTTTTTACCACCCTTTTTTTTCTTTTTGAGCTGCAAACTCTTTGTGTTCAAAGCTGATGAGTTCATGAAGTAATTGTGACCTTTCAAAGGAGAATTTTGCATTATAGTTTTACCTGTTTAAATTACCAATTTCACTGAGGATCGTCACCATCGATCAAGTTAATGAATGATGTGGAATGAATTGAACATGCTAAATGAGACATGTCAGGAAAAGAAAGGCAAGCCTTATCCTATACACAGTCCCTTGCTCATATACTGGTGAGATGAGTGTAGAAGTTTCATGTTTCTAAGGAAAAGAGTTTTCTCGCGAAAGGTACGGTGATCGAAATGATGAGAGACGGTTCATTCTCTATCTCCAACACTACGTGATCATCCATTGTTTAAACCCTTTTGAGCCCACACACGTGGATAATTTTTAAATTACCCCTGTCAATAACCACCACACATTGGGGCAAGTTGGAGGTAAGACGACATCATGAGGTGAGGAATTTGATAGGAATATTCTTGCTCTCACTTGCATCAATCTTCAGGTATTGCTATTACATTGAATTCATACGATAATTCAAGTGCCTTAGGATGATGAAGAGCAGTTCTTTCTCTATCCTACACACTTTATCCATTGCGTAGCCCCTTGAGCCTGTAAATTCGTTTAATTTAAACCCAATTGGTGATCATCTCCCACACCGGGCAAGGCAAAAGGCAAATGTTCAAGCAGCAAAATCCCGAGTGCTGACAAAAATGAAAACTCCTCAAGAACCCAAATGTTAAAGCATTACGTGGTTATTCAAAAAAAGAAAAAACAAAACAAAAGAGGCATGAAAAAGCAGTGTGCCTGGTAAAAGTAAGGCCAATGCCCATATAAAAAAAATGAAAGAAAGAGTCAAGATAAATGATTATCAATTGAGTGGTACATGAAGAACTCAAATGCCAAGTTTTTATAGTACTTATGAGGAAAATCCCAATGGTGAAGAAGAAGACCGGTGACAATGCCAAGATGATCACCAATTCTAATCCCCCTATACACATTTTGAGCCTAATGATCCATTCACTTCTTAACCCATGAACTTAACCTACGTTACGTCCCTTACAAAGTCTCTTCAGATTAGGGTACTGAAATTAACGTAGGAATTCATATGCTTAAAAGCATCACTTGAAGAAGTGCGAGCAAGACCATTTCTATCTCATTTCGCAGGTTCCTTGATTTGTAAACCTAGAGATGATTGCGAAGTATTGTTCTCTCATTAGCCTTGACTCGAAGAGTCCCACTTTGTTAAGCCATTAACCAAGCCTACATTGCAGTCTCGATAAAGACCTCTCAGATTGATAAGGTTGTACCATTTGCGAGACTACTCGAACCCTTGTTGATATGATGAAAGTAAGATTGAGTGATTCCTGTGATCCCACATTAATGGATGGGACAAATTAGCCTTCTTAATGAGAGTGAGTGAAAGTCCTTTCTAACTGAAAGTCTCTCATTTGGTAATTTTGAAAATCCATGTGACGAGTGAAAATTGTCTTAAACGATGATTCTCCCTAGTGGAAATTTGGTAGTGCAAATATGGTAAAACCATCATGCATAAATCTTGATTGAATGGATATAAGCTTCAGTGGACTTTCGAGTGTGCTGAATTGCTTACTTCTTTGGCAAATGCATGTATTTTTGCTCTAATCATGCCTGAAAGGTAATGCTTCCTTGAAGACCCAAGAGCTCCTGACATTTATGTTGCTTTCAGAAGCATCCATGAATATTTGAAACACCTCCTCGATGTTCCAAAACTTCTTTCTACCAAGAAGTAAGTGACATTCACAAATATCCCCAGGTTTGTCCTTGGTATTCCCAAATTCTTGATATAAGTTCCAAAACTCTTCGTCAAGCATTTCACTCTGGATGTGAATGTTTTTCGATCTTTCTCGTCATACCTTAGTCTGGATCTATGTATTTCGAGCCCTCTTAATCCAATATTCATCTCACCTAACATTGAGTGTTTATTGGTTAAGTTCCCAAATTCTTGACATCTCAGTCTGGATCTGGATGTCTCGAAACTCTTCGTCAAGCATTTCACTCTGGATGTGAATATTTTTGTTAAGTTCACAAATTCTCGACATCTCAGTCAAATTCTCGACATCTCAGTCTGGATCTGGATGTCTAAACAATCTTTGTTAAGCATTTCATTCTGGATATGAATGCTTTTCGATCTTTTTCGTTATGCCTTAGTATGGATCTAGGTATTTCGAATCCTCTTAATCCAATATTCATCTCACCTAACATTGAGTGCTTATTGGTTAAGTTCACAAATTTTTGACATCTCAATCTGGATCTGGATGTCTCAAAACTATTCATTAAGCATTTCATTTTGGATATGAATGCTTTCCAATCTTTTTCGTTATACCTTAGTCTGGATCTGGGTATTTCGAATTGTCTTAATCCAATATTCATCTCACCTAACATTGAGTGTCTATTGGTTAAGTCCCCAATTTCTTGACATCTCAGTTTGGATCTAGATGTCCCAAATCTCATTGATCTTACTTGCTATACCTTAGTGTGAACCTAGGTATTTCGAGTCATCTGAATTCAACAAGGCATCTCACCTAACATTGAATGTCTGTTGGATAAATTCATTGTGGACTCTTCAAGGAACCTGAAATGAAAACTGGACACTTGTCGAGCATATGAAAATTCATCCCGATGCTCTTACTGGTAAGTAATTACAGGTATGCTCTCCTTTACAAAAGAGAAAAAAGTCATAGTGAGATTTCATTAGAGAGCAGTAGAAACTCTTTACTGTGAAGTTGAGATCACAAGACTGTAAAATCTCTTTTGATTCTTAGTGGAATCCAACCAGTAGGTTGTCAGCGTGGAAAATAGACGTAGGCTTGATCTAAGCCGAACTATTATAATTTCTATGTTCTTATTCTCTTCCCTGAACTCATTTATTTTGTTTGTAGTTCTATTTAACTTTTAAAGTCTGAACTCACTCAAAGTCAATTGTTTTTCAGACTCGCTTTTAAAAACAAAAAATTTCCACTATTATTTGCGAAAATTGTCTTCACACCTATTCATCCTTCTCTCTATGTTCATATTAGCGCTTACAAGGGCTAGGTATAGTTTAGGCTAATGGTGGTTAGCGGCATATAATGATGGTTTTGTTCTAACCATGATTAAGGATGGGTAAGATTAAGGTTAATTGAGATTATTCTTAATTAAGGATGATTAGTTCAATTAATTGTAATGAGTTTAATTAATGACTATTAATCTTAATTAAATATTGTTAGATTAATTAATGATAGCTGGTCTTAATTAATCGTAGTTACTCTTATTAATTGTGATTAGCTTAATTAATCATGAATAGTGCAAATTAATGAGGGATCAGTTGTTAAGTATAAATTTATGTTTGTTTTTTTGGATGAGTTTGTGCATAATTCCAAGTATTTGAACTTGTGATGTTATTGATTGCTCGATTACATGCTTTATTTACTATTTCCAAAGAGGGTTTTATGGGTAAGAAAATGGCAAATCTTGAGGTGTCGGGCTTGGACGCCGTGTTTTATGTGTTAAAAGGGATAATAGGGTTTTAAAATTTAAGTGTACAAAATTTGACGGGTTGATTTTTAGTATGTGACCATATAACATTTTATTGGAATTTTAAGTGTGAAAATTTGCCGAAGTTGATTATTTAAACATGAACTCTTTTGTACTGGGTTAATTAAGGCCAAATAAAATTGGCTTAATTGTTGGCATGCTTGAGTGGTCATTTAATTGCACTCATAACCCAATGGGAGTTTGGGGACAATACATGATTTTTATTGGATGCTTAACGAGGGTTTGGATGTCAAGTCATAATTGAGGCCAAACCGATGCTCTTTTATAGAATGTCGTCTAGGTGGGGGTTCTAAATGATTTTGTGCCTAATGGGGCGGGATGATGCTAGTTATGTTAGAAGACCACCAACTTGTATGTTGGCCGTGGCCCGAAGGGTCATAATAATTGGAACACGTATATTTGATAGTGCGCTTGATTATTGTGGATTATGTTCTGATTATTGTTAATGTTTGTTGCATTGATATCGCCATATGTAATTTACTAATAATATGCAGGGGTGTGCAAGGCGAGGTAAGATTATATATCGTTGCATGTTTAGGCTGTCTCTGAGGCAAATTTATGTCCTAATCGAGGCTTAGCTGTTGACTCGCTAAGATTTATATCTCAGCCCATTATTGTTTAAATATTTTTAGGTTCATAGATTCAAGAACTGTCACATGCGGTTCGAGATCCCTTGGAGATGAAACATTGACCTAGAGCTAGTAAAGTTTAGGTTAACCCTGACCTTTACTGGTTTTTGTAACGGTTTGTAAATATAAATTTTCTTGGGGTTAACAAGTTTATAAATAGAACTAATGCTTTTGGAAATGTTTGTTGTCATGGTTATACTATCCGTCTTTGTTGATTGACTGGGAGTTATTATGTATGTTTCACTTGCGTTTAATTGAAAGATAAAAAGAATAGGTTGGCAATGCGTCCCGGGACATCGCAAACTAATTGACCGTTGGGGATGCTTATGCGCTTGGGGGTTCGGAGTGTGACATCCTTGTCTAAGTGGTATCAGAGCCTGATTAGTACTTGGAGTGATAAGATGTGATGGATCTTAGGATAGTCAACTAGGAAAAACATTTTTCTTATACTTATGCTTGTGATTGCTTAATTGCTTTGTGCGGGTTGCTTAGATTTCTAATTCCTTATCAAAATTGGAAAGCAGGTTTCTATAAAGATCCTATAAGATGAGCAATCTTGAGTAGTAGACCCTTTGGAGAAGGGCCATGGCAACTTTAATGGGTGCCAGGGGAAGGGCACCAACTCAAGCTGATGCTAGAGGAAGGGCATAGAGATAGGATGGTGCTGAGGTAGAGCCCTAACGTAGGCTGGTGCCAGATGAAGGGCACTAGGTGATCCCAGAGTTGACGGGATCCTGCAAGCCCCTGAAAATCTTGGGAATGTGATTAGGCAATAAGCTCAAAACCAAGCTGCTATTGTCACTGTTGCTGCTGTTGTTGCACTTGTGGAACCCCTACATGGGAATGGGAATGTTGAGCAGCCTATGCATAAATTGGTGGAGCAATTCCTAAAGATAAAAATTGCCAAAGTTCACTGGAGTGGGTGACCTTAAAGTTGCAACCCTTTGGGTCCGAGAACTAGAGAAGGCGTTTGCATTGCTGGGGTGCTCTAAGGAAGACAAAGTGACCCTAGCTATATATCAATTACAGGGTAATGCAATTACGTGGTGGGAAGTCATAAAAGGAATAGTGTTTCCTAAAGGTATGGTCCCAGAGTGAGATGCCTTTATTAAAGCTTTCTATGAAAAGTATTTCTCGGACTACACATGGGAGCAGAAGATGGCTGAGTTCTAGCACCTTATTAGAACCAGATGACTGTGGATCAAAATGAGGCGAAGTTCACTAAGCTGTCGAAGTATATGCCGAGATTGATTGAGGACCCAGTGGACAAAGTGAGGAGGTTCAAAGACGGTTTGAAAATAGAGATTAAAGACCTATTGGTGCTTTTAAACCTTAAAGATTATGATGACCTATATCAAAAGGCCCAGCTAATTGAGAGGAACCTGAATGAGCAGGTGGCCGTATCTAGGTCGTGGCTTATACCGAGTAGAGATAATAATTAGTTTGTGAAGAGACCGATAACTAGAGGAAAGTAGCTCATCCTCCCCAATCAAAAAGGCGGTATTGAAAATGCAGCAACCAACTTGAATTGCACATGTCATTTTTGTAGGCGAAATCATGGATTAGCCCCGTGTCCTGCTAGAATAAGAGCTTGTTATGGATGTGGTTGGCACAGCCACCAGGTGAAGAACTACTCATGCAATAGATGGGGCAGCCACATCCATGGGAATGTAGGCTCCACTGTTGTAGATGGGGCAGTTGGTAGGGAGTGCGTCATAGAATACACAATAGGGTATTCTGAACAGACCTCCGATGTAAGAAAGGGTGTATGCTGTCACTAGAAAGAAGGTGGGGAACTCATAGAACGTGGTTATAGAGATGCTCTTGTTGAATGACCATGCTGCTTATATTTTGTTTGATCCTAGAGTCACGCACTCTTGTTGACACCTAAATTTTACCTAGTCATTTAGTAATTAGTTGCATAAAAAAATAAAAAAATAAAAATAATAAAAAGTAAAATTGCATTTCATGTAGTCGCATTTACATCGGTACTAAAAGGGCAACAAGACGCAGCGGCTCCTGGTCGATAATATTCACAAAAGGATGGTCTCTCTCTCTCCACTGATGTGAACGCGCATTGAAGAAAGTTCGAAGAAAGTTCCTACACGTCCATTGTCTCTCTCTCATTAATGCATGCATTAATTCGGCAGACGTGCGGACGTGGTAGGGGCCCTCGAGCGAAAGGTGGTTTCTCTCTTGTTGGTATGAAAACACACAATGAAAGTCAAAAGAATAGAAGAAAGATGAGTGCTTAACGTGCATTTTTTTCTCCCTCATTAATGCAACCACATGCACGCATTAATGGGGGACGTGAAAATTCTCCTGCAAGAAGATGGACTAACGATCGGTGGCCATCATATTTGGAAAAAAAGAGCCGAACGTGAACAGCAAGGAAAGGTTACGGCTGCCCTTTTTTTCACCTGTTCACATTAATGTCATTTGTTGCCTATAAATAAGCAAGGATCCTTGGCTTAAAAAGGGGGCATTCACTGGAGAGGTTTCGTGAGAGATTAAAAAGAGAGAATCAGAGAGAGTCCGTAGAGAGACACAGGAGTTGAGAAAAAGGAAGAGATTAAAAAAAGCTCTTGTTAGAAAGAGAACGAAAAATTTCCTTGAGAGATTGTGAGAGCTAATTAAAAAAGTGAGCCCGTGTGGAGAGAACCTGCAAAAGAAAATATGAGGTCAGGGGGAGGAGATTAAAAAACAAGGGAAAAAGTAGAGAGAGAGACTGCAGAGAGTGAGACGTGAGAGAGAGGATATTAAAAAAAGAATAAAATAGAGAAGACAAGACCCCTACTGTTCATCTTCTCAAAGAATTCTTCGCTCCTGGATTTCCAGCGGTTTCTGCTCCTACGCCGTTCGACTTCAGTAGCAAAACTCCACCCAGCCGCACCACCGCGCCAGTTCCGAGCCAACCACCGCTCCCTCCGCCCGAGATCCAGCCACGACGCCGCGCCGCCGCACCCCTGCGCCGTCACCACCACGCCAATCCGCGTGCTCAGCCTCATCTCCGATCCGCGCTGGTTCGTGACGCCGGAGCCACTCCTCACCCGTCGCCACTGCAACTCGCGAGATACGAACGCCGTCTGCAACCCTCCGCCCAAGCACCGGTGCCACAGTAGCTCACCGTGCCCTTCCTACAACCTCTGTGCCGCATCACCGAAACCCCCCCGCGCCGCACCGCCGTGACCCATGAGAGCGCCCCCTTTGCTCCGCTCCCAAACGTGCGCTGATCCGACCTCGACGTAACACCCCGACGCCCCAGCTGCCTTGCCCCCGTGAAGTCGCGACCCAGCGCCGATCCACGATGCCGCCGCTCCCTCCAAGCCTCCCTACCGTTGCTCCGAGCGCTGACCCGCAACATCCCCGCAGTTCACCGCCCCCCGAGCTGTGACACCAGCCGCCTCCACAACCCTCCTCCTGCCATCCGTGAGCCGTGCCAGTCCTCGCCGGAGCGCCACCTTGGAGACCCACGAGCAAGCCGTGCGTGGAAGCAAAACAAAAAGTAAAAAAGAAAAAAGCAAAAGGGGAACATTAGGTAGTTTTTATTATTATTATTATTATCTTATCTTTATTTTTTTTATATAGTCTATAGTTTGTTTTTATATAGTTTTTTAGTGTGATTATTCATTAATGCATGATTGAGGTTCCAATGTGAAATAACCCCTCAAACTAGGGATTAAGAGTTTGATTTTCACGCCCGAAATCCAACTCACGATCTCGTACAAAAATCGACAATCCAATCTCATGCCCGAGATTCGATGCGCGATTTAATTTAAAATTGACCGACCCGATCTCATGTGCGAGATATGGTTTGTTAATTTCGGGTATTAATCTAATTTGGCATAAAAAAAATTCAAAAAAAAAATGCAAGTTAGATTAGGGCTAAGGTTAGCGTATTTAGTTATTTCATTTGTAAAAAAAAATCCAAAAAAAAAAATGCATTCAAGATATTAGTTTTTTTTAAGAATTGCACGTGTCAATTTAGAATAGAATTTTCGATTTTAAATTTTTACAACAGAAAAAATCCCAAGAAAAATTAATTAATTTAGGATGCTAGTTTTTTTGTAGGTTGCATAATAGGTTTTTTTTTTTAAATGCATGCTTTAGAAGAGATAACGTGCCCCTTTAATTTTCACTTTAGTAGTTTTTTTTTATAGTGTTTTTTAATTACGAATTTCCATAAAAAAATCATCATGCATTTTAGAATAGAATTACATGTCTCATTTTAAGATTAGATCAATTTGCATCTTAGGTTAGAAATTGCTAGATTAAAATAACGTCTTAGTTTAAATTAGGATTTAGCATGACTTAATCCTAAGTTTAAATTGGATGGAATTTTAATTTAGCTAGGTAATTCTTGCATTCGTCTTAATTTCGAATATCATAAAAAATACAAAAATTTGTCTTTAGATAAACTAGTTTCAATTTTTAGGATAAATTGCATTTTTAGGAATAGAAATATCATGTGCATGTCATGTGGGATTAGGTTCATAAAATGTACGTCATGCAGAATTAGTTTCATTAAAAATTGCCCGTCATTATAATTAGGTCATTTTGATTTGCATATTTGATTATTGCATGTTCATTAAGAAAACACACAAAAATATTTTACTCATGTCATGTAGTTTAGAACATATTATCATGCCATTTCATGTTAGATTAGATGCACTGCATGGTTCTCATTGAATAAGTGAAAACAAAATTGAGAAATTACATTGTTAAGTAGAAGTCATATCAAGAATTGCGGATGTGAATTCTAATTTAACTCTGCAGATGTTTTCATTGCCATGAGGTAAGTCCTGCATTTTTCTTATTTGCTTTCTTGAGTGCTAAATTGGTGGATTGCGTACCCACATGATCACCTCACATGTTAGAAAAATGAATTGAAATCAATCCAAGCTGCCTGCAAAACATTTTTTTTAAAAGAAAAGGTACCGAAAGGGCGTTAGAGAAATCTAGCGTAACCAAGTCCCCGAACTCACAATCTCTGGTTCGTAGGAGTGAAGTAATTCTCCCGTTACTTTACTTGGGTTTCTAATCGACCCACCAAAAATAGATTAGTGGCGACTCCATGATAAAAATCATTTGCATATTAAGAACTTAAACCCTAAGTCGCGAATTGGTATGGGCTTGGGAGAGCTCGAGCTAAGTCTAGGCTTAGTAATCCATTAGCCGAACCCTTAGGTGGTCCAACCCGCTTCGGGGAGGTCGCGACAACTCTTTTATTGCTGAGCAATTTGTTAAGTTAGTGAGTTTAAGTTTGAAACTACTGGAAGTGGTTCTTAGTATATCGACCCCATTAAAGGATAAAGTGTTGTCTGTGGTAGGATGTTCAGGTTGCAAGTTAGTCATTGGTGATTGAGAGGAGAGTATAGATTTAATTATGCCAGCGATATTTGATTTTAATGTGACCAATGATACGAATTGGCTCACCAAGTAACGAGCTATAATGAACTGTTATGGTAAAGTGATTCAGTTTAACTCATTAGCAGGTGGTAATTTTGAGTTTGTTGGGAATCGATGAGGACCCTCATTTACTTTAATTACTTTGCTTGAGGTGACCTGGCTGTTGGATGTGGGCTGCTAACAATGTTATTTGACAATTGTGTTTGATACATCAATTAAGGAACTAAGGATGGAGTACATCGCCGTAGTGTGGGAGTTTTTTGATGTCTATCTTGAGGAGTTGCCTAGATTATCTCTAGAAAGGGAGATAGAGTTCATGATTGAGTTGACTCTTGGAAGGGAACCAATTTCTAAGGTACCATATTGTATGGCATAGTCGAAGTTAAAGGAATTAAACATTCAGGTGTAGGAGTTATTGGACAAGGGAGTCATCCGCCCTAGTGCATCATCACCTTGGAGAGCGCCAATTTTGTTCGTGAGGAAGAAGGATGGTTTGTTGCATCTTTACATCGACTATTGTCAACTCAATCACGTGATGATTGAGAACAATTATTTGTTACTAAGGATATATGACTTGTTTGACCAGCTATAGAAAGCTTCATTATTTTCCAAGATCGACTTGAGGACAGGTTACCACCAGTTGAGGATTAAGAAGGAGCATATATTGAAGATGAACATTTTTGCATGCCGACTTAGGGTTAGATGATTAGCCAAGTTGTTCGTCGCATCTGATTCTAAGTCTTATGTGATTTCTTCATGACATTTGTGCATTACTTGATTAACTTTGAGGTTCTTTAATGCATGTTTGTATTCTGATTTTTAGTTACTAACATGTGCACTTTTATATATCTTGATTTTAGGGTGCCAAATTGACCTAATTTTGACTCGAGTCCTTCTAGGAAGTTGTAAGGCACATTTAGAGGTTTCCAAAGCCATTAATTTCATGCAGATCGCTCATTGTTAGGGGCACTTTCCATTTTTTTTTTTCAAAACTAGACTATAATTTGGACATGTGATCAAATTCAGACCCCTGTTCTAACCCTTGTCTAGGCAGACTTTTGATATTTTTGTTCCATTTTTTCATAAGGATACTACATTTGGCCCTTTAACAAAACTTGTTTGTTATCATGTTGGCTATATTATGTATAAATTTGGTGATTTTTAGATTTGTTGTGATAGGACAAATCCTTGTAATATTGGCTGAATGTCCTGCTATTATGATAATTTTCTAACATGCTGTTGCTTGTTGTCTAATTTTTGTAAAATCCTGTGTAGCTCATGAGGAAAACTTTCTTCACAAAAGTTGTTCATTATCATGTCATGCATGTTAGGGAATTTTGTCATTGCCAAACTATTATTAGGCATTATCCAATTTTGCTGTCTTTATATGTTTACTTTGAGATTTCTTGACATGATCTTGATTACGATTGTTTAGATAAACTTCCTAAATTAGTTTGTGCATGAACCTAGGTCATTCCATCTTCATGAAGGTTGCTTTAAATACCTTGATATTTATTGTTAAATGATTCGATGAGTTTTCTTTTCATATCAATTTTTAAAATATTTTAGTACATGTGATGTTTCTAAAAACAGTTTGACAATAAATTCTTTTCCAAAAGCTCGATTTGGCTTAAGGAAAAGTCATGGTTTAGACCATATTCAAAATGTCTATGACGCTTGTAAGTGCATTTATGCGAGCCTTGAGCTAGCCTTGGTAATTGAATGTGTTCTATAGCTTAGATATTCCTTAATCTGAAACATTTTCAAAACCCTTTAAATCCTGATTTGACATTGTGAAAAGTCATGTTTTGAATTGTATTTAAAATGCTTGCGATACTTGTGAATGCATTTATGCAAGCCCTGAGCTAGCCTTGGCAATTAAATGCCTTTCATAGCCGAGACATTCACTTTATCTCAAAACTTTTCGTAGATGATTTCAAAAATATCTTTGAAACATCACATGTACCCTCATGCATACAATCACATCATTCACTAGAGATGCTTGTATTTGTGATTGGTGCATGGCCTTGGTAATAAGTGACCCACCGGTGGTTCACTTTATTGTTTGATTGGTTAAGAAATCAGGTCCAAAAGACCTGCATGCATGTTTAATTCTCACAAATGCACGTGATTTTTAGATGAATGGTAGGGTCGATGCATGATATTGAAGGAAATCTTGGGATCACATAGAGTGCCTCATTAGGGAATTACAAGTGTTATTGGCCACAGGGGATCACAATTTGTCAATAATTGCTATAAGTCACAAAAATGGATTGGGTAGGTGTCTTAAAAGGACATGCGTTGAACTACAAATGCCGACCTTGAGGCCCAAATCTTCTTTCTGAATTGAACTTCCTTTGAGTGATTGATTTTAGTATGATGTTGTGCTTTTGATTGTTTTGACGTGTATGCCCGGTTCCTTTCATTATATCTACCTAGTTATAAATTTTCTAGACTAGATCTAGATTAGGACTCTGAAGATGGAGACGGCATGAAGACAGTGGAGGTTGACGTCTATTTTTACTATTATTTTGTACTATTCATCCCCAACATATGTCTCAAGTTCTCATCATTTGTATAAAAGCCCGACAATTTGCGGTTTTTTTTCTTTCTTGTTCTTTAGTTCTATTTTTCTCTTTATCTTTCTTAGGATTGCATGACAAATTTACTACTTTCCTTGTTTGTTTACTTACTACTTCATAATTTTCAATTCAATTGAGTGCTTTCTTTTCATTTTCTTTAGAAATAGAATAGCATGAAAATGGCCAACCATGCATGATCGCCTAGTTTAGGATAAACGATCCTAAAAAAGTAAAGAAGAAATACATGGAAGCGTTAGGTAAACACAACATATTGTTTAGATACCAAAAGGGCATTAATAAAAATATTGACGAAACCCAAGTCCTTGAATCTAATTATATGATTGCGTAGAAATCGAAAGAATACTCCCGACCCTCGATTGGATTTCTAGCCAACCCCCAAAAACAAGGCTAGTGGCGACTCCCGTCTTAATTTTAGGTTGTCTTAAATAACTAGACCATATAAATGAACCCATTGTGTAGGGTACAGGTCTTGATAAGACTGACCATGATTTAGCATACCTGCATGTGAAAATTCCTAATGAAGGAGTGCTAGAGGGAGGGCTACCATGATAAAGGTACCCTCAAATCCGATATTCACACTTGACCTCCTCTCTCGAGGTGTGTCGCTCATGTGGGTATGGGTCGCGACACTCTGTTGTCACATGGGGTATGAGTTTGAGAGAATTCATGATCTTGTAGACAAAACTCACAAGAGGTTCGATCCAATAGATGAGGTGATAACGTCTCATGATCAAGTATCCCTAAATACGACATTTCTCCTTTCCTCTCCTCATGAAAGGGATCAGGCGGCAAGATTGGGTCACGACAACAAGATATACCTCATGATAATAGGTTGTTAATTTTTGTTTGAGACTATGTCCTTCAAATCCTTTGGGTGAAAGGATAGCCATGTCATCCCCATTCTTATTGGTTTCGGTCGCATTTCCTTGTTCCAAAATTATTTTGAGGAAATGAGTTTTATTTATGTTGTTATGGGAATAATGAGCCTAATTCATATCAATCCTTTCAATTATGTATTAGATAAGTTTGCGCATGTGCCTTTCACTATGCTGTGCAGTGTTTTTTCTTCGGAAAATAACTTAAATATCGTAAATTTAAGCAAAAATTGATTTGACTACTGACTAAGTTTGCTTTCTTTCTTTATTTATTTCAATAAGAGATGCCAAAGAGGTTTCTGTAGAGCCATGGGGGGACCTCCCAGGCTCAATGCTTCTCAAGGTTTCAAGGGGTACAACGGTTTGGCTAGTGGAGTTGGAATAGAGTGACGGCATGGTTCTGCTTGGCCAAGGATGGCCGAAGTTCACGGACTATTACTTCATCAGTTTCGGCCAATTCCTTGTTTTCATACAAACCGAGCTCAGCCGTCCATGTTGTGATCTTTGATATGAGCGATTCAGAGGTTGAATATCCCCCAGACCTAGTGATCGTGGATAAATCAAACCCAGAACGTGAATTTCCTCTACTCAAGAAGGAAGAGACTGATGATATCTCTGCCGAAACCTCAGAGGATTGTCGGCCTAGCCCCAGAATGAGGAAGAAGTCAACATCAGCATCAGCTTCGGCTACTCGAAAGGCAAAATCTAGAATGTTTGGTGAAGATGACGATTATTCCCATGAACACCGATTTCTTGGTAACATTTGAGTCATTTTATTGGCTCATATATATCTAGGCAGCATGGAGTTTTTTTCCTGTTTGCCATTGAATTTCTTAATGGGCGATAATTCTTGTACGAAAATACTTGTATGTTAGTGTGTTAATTCTTCCCAAATCAAAGGAGATAAGAGGAATTAATTGGCACAGAAATAAATTTCAAAGGTCGTGTGGTTCAAACAGTGAGACTTAAGGACCAAAACTGTATGATCGGCATTCATCCATTAGTAAGTATCCGTGAGGAATGCACAATATTTTTTTATGTAATCAATTTCACCTTTTCCTGTTCAGGCAAGTTCTGCTGATAAATCATAACAAGAGCGAAAGAAGAGAGAATGACTAGAAACTTTAGAACCAGTTCTATTTGCCAAAAGCACGGTAGTTAACAACTACATTGGCCGATTCGACGTGAAAAAGGTGCAAAAAAAGAGAAAAAAAAACTTCATAAGATTATATTTCTAGCTAATAATACGTCTGTACTTCTGTCATTTTCCAAAAAATCATGCGAATCAGAGTACTTGTTGCACTTTTTTAAGTGTAATCAGAACCCCTGCATATGGAGACTTTGGGCACAGGAACGGTTTCTCTCAACCAGTTCAAACACGCGATTGTCTCCTTCTCCCAAAAAAATTTCCTTTGCAAACAAGGACCAACCTCAGGATAATTTCCCAGAGCAGCAGCTCCCCAAATGCTCGAATAACTTCACTGACCATGATCTCTTTATACACTGTGAGCGTCACAAACTGTGAGCTTTTCTTGACATGACTCCACATAAATCCGGCAGGTACATTCTGTAGTATACATTTGATGAACCAAGATCAGCCTTAACAAAATGAATTCAGGCCATGGACACGGAGCAGCAAATATTCTTAGGAGAAAGCACGGGGAAACAAGTCAAGCCTGAAAATATGTACTCTTCGCAGTTTTTCCATGTGCAGTTAGGTCGTGCAGAGTCTTACCACACTGGCGTATCTCAGACAACAAGAAGACATCAAGATTACAAATGCCGGGCACACTGATTTGAACTTCCTGGCCATTTTGAGAGCAGGCGGACTTAGCCCTTTCAATCTATAAGAAAGAGAGCTTGCACTCCCTTCATAGTTGCTGATGACGCCTGTAAGTAGCCGTAAGAGACATGGGGAACATCCATCATATCCTGAAATAACAGACCGTATGCCTGTACCGTAGTTCAGAGATGTATGAGCGCATGAACTGATTGACAAGAGGTCAACATATCCTCCTTTCACCTAAAGAATCTCCCCTTGGGGACATTGGAGTAGAACCAAAGATCAAACAAGGCAAGAAGTAAAGTTCCAAAAGGCTGCAAAACGAGAGCTTGAGAGAAGAAAATGACACCAATGGAACTGATGAATCTTGATTATAGTCAATACCATCTCTGTTTTTTGAAGAACAAATCAGAGTTCTGTTCTTCTTCGAACTTGAAAACTCGCTGTTGGAATTTTGTTTGTTAAAACAAAATGAGTGCTTTTTACTTTGTCCCACATAGAAAAGGTAGGAGCAAGTGGGTCAGTCTAAATATGTGGATTTTCCTTTTTGTAGTTAAAGGAATGATTGGGTAGGGTTAGACCGGTGCGGGTACGCGATTATTTGGCGTGATTAGCACGCCTGCGTGCCCGCGGTTTAATTAGCATTAATCCATTGTTATTTATTTTTTATTTATAGTTCAAAGGTTGCCTTTTAATTTGAGAATTCTGGAAATGAAATATAAATGAAAATTCGAAATTCTATTAAAAAAATTTATTCCGAATTTTGTTTGTGTTTTTTCAAGACAACCTTTGAAAAATTACTTATTCAGTTTTTTAACTTTCCCGAAGGGTTGCAATTGTTCGTTTTTTCGACTTCTTTTGAAGAGTCGCATTTGTTTATCCGAACAATTTTCTCAAGACGTGTTTGTTCGCAATTTTCATGAAGAATTGCAAGACTATTTCATATATATACTTGTCATTTTCGGAAAGAATAGTGTGGTCATTTTCGAGTCTTCTTTCTGAAAAACAGCAGCCAATTTTTCAATTGTTTCTTAGAGAGACCCTAGAGAAATACTAGAATTGCTATTTAGTATTCTCATCCAAGACTTTGTTGTATCTTGGAGGATTTTTGCCGGTGACCATTAGCAACGTTGTGGGGCAAATAAATCATTAAAGAAAGTGATATCACACCTCAAAGTCCGAGTTGTTTTACTCGATCCGATTTCATTGTTCAACCCATTTCGAAGCAATATTTTTCCAACACTCGCTGCCTCCCAATCGAGAGTCTGTAGATTTTAGATGTTCCTGGGAATTGTTAGTACCTTCACCAACCAGACCAGAACTCACCTCCCCATAAGCCTAATTTGGTTTTTCACTCGTTATTCGGCTAGGCTAACAATCCTCCGACATTTTGACCGAGATATTTTCCGTTTCTTCCTTCTTGAGCTGGGGAAATTCGCATTCGGCTTTCGAATTTTCACCATGTACGGGATTGGTGGGATATTTGATCGCCAATGGAAGGCGATTTTCGTTCACATCGAGAGTATCAATGGCCCGGAACAATAGAGTGGTAATCTAGGAACTTTTGTGGTGACGGAAGCACCTGTTGCTTGCCTCCCAGTGACAGCTCCGTCACCTTATCGTTGTTCTAGTTGTAATATGCATTTTACTATGAACAAAGCAGCTAAATGTTTCCGCATCCCATGAATAAATAATTATCCCAAACACCACGGGTCCCAACTTTTCACAAGGCACAACTGTTGCGATGAGGCAAGCGATCGAACAAAATATAGACAAAAGAAGAAAATAAATTGAACACCGGATTTACATGGTTCAGTCGTAAAGACCTACGTCCACGGGGAGAGTAGCAGCAAATTTCACTATAGATCAAGCAATACAAGAAGATTACACACTCAAGTCACTCAAACACTCTCGGTGTTTCCCAAGCCCCAATTAAACCCAAACCCAAGTCTCGGCACAAAATTATTACACAAGCTCAAAAACAAACACTGAAAAATAACTCCTTTTCTTGATCGCGCTTCAGCTTGAAGATATGCGGCTCCTCCTTTTCCTCTCATACGGGTGTAGCAGCAACACCCCTGAAAAAGGACCTCTTCCGCGGCTTTTGCAAGCGGTGCGGATGTGCCAACAGAAACTCCTCTAATATGCAGCTCCTCTCTACGTAGGGTTATTTACGTAGGTCTTCGTGTAGCAGCCGCAGAGAAAGAAAACCTATATATATAAGTATGCCCAAGGTCAAAGTTTGACCTTGGGCCCCACGAATTCAATCTTCACGGAGGAACTTCACGCCAAAAGGGAAACCTATTTTATTATAATACATGTGCCCAAATTTCCTTTTTCAAAAGGAATTCGACACTGCAGGGGTTCCTTCTTCTTTATTTTATTCTTTTGTAATTCCTTCGTGAGTCCACCAAATTTCGCATTTTAGTAAACGCTCAAACTCGAGTCATATTTAACAATCTCCACCTTGGCTCGACGTTTGAGCCAAATTACAATCGCTTCGTAAAAAGTTCAAATTCTGCTGCTACTTTCCCATAGCCCCCAATGGGCTCAACCGCCACAGATATTATTCAAGTTCAAGCCTCGCTTGAACTTCACCATAACTGAGGACCTCATTAGAATACCAACTCCACATGCACCTTTAATTGCTCCGCAAGGATTTTCTGACGCAACCTCCTTAACCGCAGATAAAGCAAAACCATTATTGCATCCATATCTGTCAGGAGATCGAAGACGTACCTTGTTAATTTCAGCAATTACAGCAACTATTGGCTTTATAGGCTCCACCTCGCTATGAGCACCATCTGTGTCGATTAATTTTATAATGCTCGTACTCGCTACCTCAGGAGTCTCTGGTCGCAACTCTACCTCAAGCTGAACACCGCCCAGATCCGTATTAACATTGCTATAATCACTCCTAGCCAGAAGTACTTGAGACTCATCAATGGTAACTTCTCTGCTGTTAATAGGTGAATTTATATATGGGCACCACAACAAATCACCCTGCTCACCTTGTGCATAGCCATGGAATATGCACATTGCCCTCCAATCGAGCTTACCATCGCTCACTCGTAAATAATATGGGCAATCAGACATTCTAAGAATAGAATAATCAGTAACGTTACCTGACCACACTTCTTCATCAGGAGTTCGCCATTCAATAGCAGTTGATGGGGATCTATTCACCAGGTAGCTTACCATACTTAGCACATCAACTAGGAATCTCCTAGCCATACTAGCACTAGAGATAATTTTTCGGGCCATCTCTAGTAATGTTCTGCTCACCAATTCTGCAAATTGTTGTGATTTATTGGCACTAGTGCGATGTTTCACTATGCTCTCTTTCATGCATAATTTATTTACCAGCTTTGAGCAAAACTCCATTCTATTGTCAGTCTACACATGCTTGATCGACCTACCAGTCTCCGTCTCGATCAAAGCTTTTGACTGCAAGATCCTGACATCAACATTAAACTTGTGCCTTAGCACAAACACCCAGGTCTTCCTCGAGCAGCCAATAGACTCTTGAACAGATGCATCCGACGTCTTCGCAGCGAAATTTATCACTATCTCACCTTGAAGTTTATACAGGCCATCGTGCTTGATTCCTTTCATTATCACCAGGGCACCTCGTACAACCTTCAAAACTCCACCTTTTGAAGAATACCTGCAACCAGCTGACTCTAGGGCACCCAAGGAAATTAAGTTCTTTTTCAATTCTGGAACATGCCTCACTCCAATCAATGTCCTCACGATACCATCATGCATTCTGATTTTAACATCACCAACACCCATAACATCGCATTTAGCGTTGTTCCCTAACTGGACTTTACCACTACCCGTGTTTATTTGGTGTGACATGAAAAGAACAACCAGAATCCATAATCCATCCATCATGCAATGAATCATTAGTGACAGACAAGACATAATTGGCATTATCTGCTACAGCTGCAACATTATCTGCAGAATCAACCATAATTTCCTTACCCTTTTCATTCTTCAGCTTAAAGCAATCTCTTCTAAGATGCCCCCTCTTGCCACAGTTCTAACAAACAACATTAGCAATTCTAGACTAATACGTCTGTTCATATTGGTACTACTATTACCCACACGTGTTACAGATCTTCCTCTATTTTCACCTACTAGAGCAGTAGATATAGATTCGTCTGATTCTCTTCTATGAATGTCCTCGCTCAGAATCAAATCTCGAACCCCATCAAACGTCAAACTTGTTGACCCAAAGGAATTACTAACAACAGTAACGGTAGTATTCCAACTATCAGGCAATGAGGATAATAAAATCAAAGCACGTACCTCATCTTCAAAATCAATCTCAACTGAACTCAATTGACTAACAATCACATTGAATTCATTGATATGATCTGCAACTGATGCACCTTCTTTCATTTTCAAGTTAAACAGACATCGCATCAAACAGACCTTGTTGATCGCAAAGGGCTTCTCGTACATATCCGACAGGGCTTGCATCAAATCAGCAGTGGTCTTCTCCTTCAGGATGTTAAACGCGACATTACGAGCCAACGTCAGCCGAATAACACCCATAGCTCGTCTATCCAGCAAATCCCAATCGGCTTGCTTCATCGTCTTTGGTTTCTCCCCAAATAAAGGCAAGTGCAGATTCATCTGGTAAAGATAATCTTCAATCTGCATCTTCCAGAAACTAAAATCCTTCCCATCAAATCTGTTGATTTTCACTTTTAATTCTTCTGTCGCCATCAATTCGCTTCAACTCAGCCAAACCTAGCTCTGATACCACTTGTTGCGATTGGGGCGAGCGATCGAACAAAATATAGACAAAAGAAGAAAATAAATTGGACACCGGATTTACGTGGTTTAGTTGTAAAGACCTACGTCCACGGGGAGAGTAGCAGCAAATTTCACTATAGATCAAGCGATACAAGGAGATTACACACTCAAGTCACTCAAACACTCTCGGTGTTTCCCAAGCCCCAATTAAACCCAAACCCAAGTCTCGGCACAAAATTATTACACAAGCTCAAAAACAAACACTGAAAAAGAACTCCTTTTCTTGATCGCGCTTTAGCTTGAAGATATGCGGCTCCTCCTTTTTCTCTCGTACGGGTGTAGCAGCAACACCCCTGAAAAAGGACCTCTTCCGCAGCTTTTGCAAGCGGTGCGGATGTGCCAACAGAAACTCCTCTAATATGCAGCTCCTCTCTACATAGGGTTATTTACGTAGGTCTTCGTGCAGCAGCCGCAGAGAAAGAAAACCTATATATATAAGTATGCCCAAGGTCAAAGTTTGACCTTGGGCCCCACGAATTCAATCTTCACGGAGGAACTTCACGCCAAAAGGGAAACCTATTTTATTATAATACATGTGCCCAGATTTCCTTTTTCAAAAGGAATTCGACACTGCAGGAGTTCCTTCTTCTTTATTTTATTCTTTTGTAATTCCTTCGCGAGTCCACCAAATTTCGCATTTTAGTAAACGCTCAAACTCGAGTCATATTTAACAACAACAAAAACAATTGTACATCCATCAGATAATTCCAGAAAATAAACTGCATTCTGCATCACTGAACTCTGCTTTGGACCCTTACACAACAGAAAGTTTTCTACCTTTTGGAAGAAATAAAACGTGAAGATAGCATTTCAGGCCTCAGGAAAAATGACGTTATACGCATCATTTATAAGTTATCACCGCAACCATTATATATGTAACATGAATTCTTTTGTTAATTTAGAACCCTTCAAATGATATGTATTTGGACCCTTGTGTACATATTAATGCGTATCTTATATGTATTATAGGGTATTTTTGTAATTATATTTCTGCTGATACCATTTCTATAATTAAACACTCCTATATCATTCAACCCTAATTGGGATTGAGCCACCGCAAATACTTTGTCGGTTGTTTTCTCTCTGACTCTAAACATTAACACGGTATCAAAGTTAGAAGTCTTGAGTTCAAATCTTTTCAGACCTCATTTGTCTCACTAATTAAATATGTTTTCGTTTGATACTAGGCAAAATGACCAGACTAAGCGTGAGAGAAAGTGTTGGAATAATAAAATATTAAAACATATATTTATCTAATAGTTTAAGTTTTTAGAACATAAGCTGTGATCCTGCCAAATCTCACACTATAAGCCAAATCTACAAAGACCAAACAAAAATCTTTTTTGTCTTCTACAAATACCAGATACAAACATAATCAGAGCAACAATTTTATTTAACAAGCAGTCTTGGAAATGAACTATTCATCTAGTGGTAAAATAAAAGCAAATAGCGTGAACAAAAGCTAAGTATATTTCATTATCTGAAGAAATCTGATTATAATTATAAAAAAACCATTTTCGTGCATTAATTCGGATACTTCGCATGCAGTGGTTGCACATAATAAGAGAACAGCTATTGCATTGAAAATTGTAAAGTGTACTTAATTAATTATTTTAATAACCCGATGACCGACAATAAAACCATTTTATTAACTCCCATTCATTCTCTTCGATTTTTGATTGACCTTTCACTATGGCCGATGAGCTCCGACTAAATCAAAAGCCACGTTCAATGAACTTTCTCTTGGCTCTTATCGATTAATGTTTGTTCCTTCTCACCCCAAATCATCACCACTTATTCACTACCGCAATTGAGTAAAATCAGCCACGCCAAGCTTTCAGCCAAAAAAAGTTAAAAGAAAAAACTAGGGTCTGAAGCATCCGAATGCTTGACATCTGAAAGAAGCCGTTGAAGGGTGATGATGAATGTCTCCCGTCCCCGGCAGCGGTATGAGCCGCTGGAGACTCCTCATTTCTTCAAGATCATACTCTCCGACTCTCTCCAAAGTGGAAAGCTTGTATGTACTCTGCACTCATATTTCAGTTCTTGCTATTATTTCTCTCTCTTTTTTTTACCGTTTCTATGCGTTGAAGTATGAGTATATATGTATTGGTAGTCTGTCCTAAAAATGGCGAATTTCGCCAACTTATCTATTAAGCGATGACTTTCAAATGTGCACCTGGTTCACACGAGCCTCGTGCATCTCTCTCTTATGGGACTGATATAATCTAATGATCGGGTTCTAACAGTTGTGATGCACTGGGTTCTATGGAGTTGATACATCTAATATCTTGCGGTTCTACTTTTTTCTAATTACATAGACTCGAGATTTCATCGCAGATGATACCTAAGAGGTTCGTAGCAAAATATGGAGACCGCCTGCCAAACCTCTTGCTTCTTAAAGTTGCAGGGGATGCAAAGTGGCCAGTGGAACTAGAGAAGTGTGATGACAAGGTATGGATTAGCAAAGGATGGAAGAATTTCTTAGATTATTACTCCATCAACCATGGACATTTGATAGTCTTTAGATATGAATGGGGCTCAATCTTTCATGTCCTAATATTCGATAAAAGTGCGTCTGAGATAGAATATCCCCGGAAACCCATAGCTCCTGAAAAATTAGCAGAGCCCGAGGTGGTCGAAATCGATGATGTCTCGACAGAATTGGGTGAGTACATTTCGCCTGGAGAAAGGAGGGAAATGAAGTCGCCATCGTGTTTGGCTTCTCCTGATAAGCTGATGACGAAATCCGATCCTGTTAGCCAAGCTCGAAATAAGTCCAGTGCCCGTTTGCCAATGCCATATTATGAAGCTAAAGGCTCTTATTCAGGAGATAGAAGGACTTCGAAGCTCAAGGAGTACCTGCGCCCGTATCGTTCATCACTAGACTACAGTGGTATGATTTATTTCCCTTAATTATAACTCCTACCCTCTTTCAATCGCTCAAATGATTGAACGGGTCTCTTGTTTCACATTTTTCAGGCCAGGTCAAAGAGTCTGCAAAAAGAGCTACCCCTTTTGAGCAGATTCATCTTAGATCTAGATGTACAAACCCTTCTGATGCTCTGAAAAAAGCCAGGAAATTCAAATCGGAACATCCTTCTTTCCTCATCCTTGTGCGGCACTACTACCTCGAGCACTCTAACGTGGTAAGAACTTATTCATTACATAAAACAGAGATTTCACAACGTTTTGATGTTGACCGCACAGCAAGAATTTCTAACAATATGAGAATTTGGTGTTAGTTTTTGGTATAGTTTTAAATGTGAAAGTCCGTGCATGCGTCTATCGAGCTTCTGGGCAAAGGAGCAACAATGGGACAAGATTGTGGTGTATCACAAGTGGTGATATGCATAAAATTTTCTAGTAGATCTATGTACATCAAAAAGGGTACAGTGAGGCCTACTCATAGACTTTGCTCACCAACTTAAGACACGTTTACAGCTACATGTCTTTCGTATTTTCCGTGAGCTTTCATCCATATCTTGATTTTTCTCTTTGCCCAAGTACTTCGTCAGAGGAGCAAAGGAAAAACAGCACTCCTTTATCATGTCCCTAAGATTAGTTTCATTGTGTTCAAAGTGGATTTTACAAGCATTTACTTGATCAGCATGTACCTAATGGATTTATGAAGAGCCAGATAAGGAAAAGCCTGGTAGTCGAAGATGTGACATTCGAGTTTCGGGGGAGGTCATGGACCGTGAAGTTCTTCAACTATCCAAATTACTACTGTGGAAAGTTTTCGGCTGGTTGGGCCATCTTTGCAACCGATAATTCCTTGAGCACAGGAGACGTTTGTGTGTTCGAACTGATCAAGAAGACCCCAATGGTCTTCAAAGTCTCGATTTTCAGGCACGCTGATTAGGCACAGAGCAGCGATTATGCATGCCGCTGAGGAGAAAACATTTTGGTAACATCCCTGTCTCGCTTTCCTCCTGGAACATTAGATATAGAATTTGAAGATGATGGTTGAATGTGGTCCTTTTGTTTTCTGATTGGAACAAATGAAAGTGGAAGTCATGTATGACCAGATGCTTTACTTTGATGGACCATCCACTTGGGCGTGCATATTATTTTAATGAAACAATGAAATCTTGACAGCTTCCGTGTAGAAAATTTGTTGGAACTTTTCCTCACGAACACCCGTAAGAGCGGCTAAGACTAGGCCCAGGTGATCTTACCTTGCTATGTATACTGTGTTATAAAGTAACTTGCAAGGCCCCAAGAAGCCAAGAGGCTCAGCTCAAGAGCCCATAGTAGGTACTTTTCCAATTATGCCTCTCCAGGAGGTGACCGTTAGCCAGGTTCAGACCTGCGGAAGATTAGGTCTAATGTATTTCCCAAGCCTACTGGTAATAAACAGGAAAATTGTCCAAAAAGTTCTAAATCTATTATACTTTTATCAATTCAATCATAAACCTTATAACTTTACCAAAGTCCTAAACTTTTTCACTTTTTGCCAATTGAATCCATTTAGCCAATTTTGGTCGGAAAATGCTAACGTGGACACCGGCGATGTCACATAGAACCACTAGCATTGAAGTACAAAATTTTTAATAATATTTTCATTTTTTTTTTTTTAATTTGTATTTGTATTTTATGTTTTTTCCCTTTTTTTTCCGTTTCTTTTCCTTTTGGATTTCTCCTTTGCCTTTTTCAATGGCTGGCCGGCTACAGGTGACAGCTGGCCACGGCCATAACCAACTGGTTGGCCTCACCCACCATAGGTGAGGCCTAGCTAGGCAAGGGCTAGCCCCGGTGAAGGGAGCCCTCCCTTAGGTGCAACTTGACAAAGGTCGCCTACGTGAAGCTGACCCTCGTCCAAGCCAGGTGAGGCCGACTTGCGCCTAGACTAGGGCAGCCTCGCCAAGCAACAGCGACGCCGAGCAAAGCTTGCCTTGGCCTAGGTGCAGGTTGGACTCACCCAGGCGACCCTTCCCGGGCCACGCTTGGGTGAGGGCTCCCCTCACCTGGCTAGGCCTCACTTGTGGTGAGCGAGGCTAGTTGGTTGGCTATGGCTAGTGGCTAGTTGTCGCCTATGGCCGCTAGCCACTAGAAAAAGCAAAAAAAAAAAAAAAAAAAAAAGAAAATAAATAAATAATTCAAAAAAATTCAAAAAAATACTAAAAATTATGAAAAATTATCTACGTCGGGCGTCGGTGGTCCTACATGGCACCGCCAAAGTATACGTCAACATTTTCTAGCCAAAATTGGCTGAATAAACTATATTGGCAAGAAGTAAAAAGATTTATGACTAAATTGGTAAAGTTAAAAAGTTTATAACTGAATTGGCAAAAATACAATAAGTTTAGGATTTTTTGGATAATTTTTCCAGTAATAGACATGAAAATTTCGGGCCAGCTAGGGCCAAAGTTTGGTGGGCTGGGCTTCTCATGTAAAGATGTTGCTCAAACCCACCTTCGCTACTCTGGTTTTTCCTTTATTGTTTTAGGTGTGGAAAGAGTCTTCCCTACCCAAGAGGCGTCTTTACTTGTATTGTGCAGATCGATTGTGTGCTTTAAAAGTACATTCCAGTTCAATCGGTGCACCACCTCAGTTCGACCTCTTCCAAGCTAGTCGGTTTTGTGCATCATCAATTGCTTAGCTCATCAATTTGGAAAGAATACTTGATCTTTAGAAGCGTGGAGTGAAGCAATGGATGACTATAGCTACTTCCGCACTCTCAGGCGAACTTGAAACGTGTTTTCTCTGTAGGAAGTGTATTAATAAAGGCCCCCAGAAGCTACTATCTTCCATCCAGAAAAGTAATTGTGATATCATTTAATGAAGTCTTATCAAGTATATTGTCAATGTCAAAAGGTAGTTCAATTAATTAATTAAAGACAATGTGTCGTCTCACTTTGAAGACTTTCTCTTAATGATGTTACGGTTCAGGTCTTCCGTGTCATGTTAACACTGACCCAAGAGCACAAGCTAATTGTACTGATTACATAAGGAAGAGATCGTTTGGTTTTCATATATTTATTACATTTGAAATTCGATAATTCAAAGATAGAGAAATTTCTTATATTTGAATCGACTGGCTAGTGCCGTTAAGGCAATTGTTGTCCAAACCCTCTTAAGTCTCTATGCATTCCTGAAAATTATGGTAAATGGCTCTTTCAAATCTGCACCAGCAGCTCTTCCATCCTTTCATTAGTCAACCATGATATGCACTTTCTTTTTATATTACTCCACGCATATGGGCATGGAGATCCGATTATCAAGAGCACTTAAAATACCTTGAAAGTCTCATAAACTGGCTAAATTCAGACTTTGGCCTGTCCAAGCTTTAACCTAAAACAGTTTTCATCCATTTGGTAGGATTTAAATGGATGATCAAATGTTCCAATTAACAACGCCAACGCTAAGTTGATATGCATTCTCTCTATTATATACTTCGGAGAGTATACTCCTCTCAAATAAATGTAGGCCTCTTCAGACTCTCTTCCAAAATTCAACCTTAGCGTCATATTCTTCTTCCAGTAATTGGTGATCATGGTCTCCACGGGTAATGCTGTTTTGCAAGCTTGAAAATAGCAAACCCAACTTGAACCGGGATCTGCCCATACTAATCTTTATCAAATTATCTCAAAGCATTCTTAACATTTCCAGCTTCTCATAAAGGACAAACACAGGAGAGCCGCTAAGTTCACAATGCCAAGCACCTTCAACAATCTTCAGAAAGTCGGGTTGCCTAAACCAGAAATTGAACATCTTTAAGTGTTTGCGGAGGAGAATGATCATTTAGCACTATTTGAAAAGATTAGAAACTCCTGGAGCCTGAAATTGACAGCAGCATAAATAGACTACTAAAACCATTTGTCATTACCAGGGGTTCTATCAAGCCAGCAACCCACAAACACTTCCAAACTTCTTTTGGTCCCGATAAGTAATCCACTGTTGATTGCATATCCGGCACCCGAAAAAAATCCCATAGAATGTTTCGAAACCCACAAGATCAGCTTCGGTGATCTTTTCAAAACTAGTAGTTTTAGAAAGGTTGTATATATTGTCAAAATCTTCCATTAAAAACCGAGGAGAGGAGATTTCTCTTGAAATATATTGTAGTTGAGACCATAAAATCTTGACAATTGTATTAGCAACATTTACAATTGGAAGATGAACACGTGCATTGTTACATTGGTTCCAACACTGCAAAACACTACTACTATTACTTTTTAACTTGCACACTCAATTGAGAATCAAGAAAACCCAAATTCTACCAGCACGATTATCACAATAATTGTGACATCCAGATTTTCGGATTTTAATTTGACTGGATAAATAGGATTCTGTCTCATCGCTCGTCAATTTATTGACGGGTCCGAAATTTCAACAAAGAAATTATCGGAGGAAAATTTGAAAACTAAAAAGAAAATAAGAATAATGGTATTGTTTTTATTTTACTTTTTCTCTCTCCCCCTCTCTTTTCTTTTCTCTCTCTTTCTCTCTCTCTTCTCTCCCATTTTCCCTCCCCCCATTCGTGCGGACAGCTTTCCCCTTCCCCCCACCGACTTCTCTCTCCTCTCTCCTCATTTTGACCAGTCAAACTTTCATCTTCTCTCTCTCTCATCTCTCTCTTTCGCACCTTCTCTCCCTCGGCTCTCTTTGCTGTGCGAGCAGAACCGAACCAGAAGCGGACAGAAGCGGAGGAGCTCGCCAAAGCCGTCGCCGCCCGCACTGCCGCCCGGACGCCCACCGATCGCCGCCGTTCTGCCGTCCGCCGCCCTCGCGTCCGCCGTGTGCCGCTAGCCCGTTCCTTGCGCGACCCACCACCGTTCGCCTCTGTCCAGCCCTATTCCGCCACGATCCGGCCACCTCCGGCCACTGTGGGCCACCGCCCAACCCCGCCGGAGCTCCCCTCACCCTCCGCCGACCTCCCCTCGCCACCCTAGCCGCCGGAGCAGCTCCGGCCAGCCCAACTCAGCAAGTGGCCGAGTGGGTATCCAGCGACTTCGGGCCCGTTTTGGGCTGTTTCCCGGCCCCGAACCCGAGCCGCGCTTTGGGAAGAATTGTTCCTCGCGCCGCCGCTGTCGGATTGATCCGATTTGCGCGCGATTTGGTGAGTAATCTCACTAATCCTGGATTAGTTGGCTAATTATGCTTTAGGTTGGTTTATTTTTAATTAATTATGTTTAGGTTGTTAGATTAGAAGTAATTAGCAATTATTAGTCAATTGTGATGCGATTTAAATAAATTGATTGTGCAATTAACAAGTAGACGTGGTCTACTATTTATTGGAAGTATCTCGGGAATTTTCCGACGCTTAATCGGGCTTCAATTTGATGATTCGGGCCTAAGTGAGATTTTTGGGCATTTAAATATTAATTTTCGGAATTAATTAAATAATTATTTATTTTCCGAAAATTCAAGGGAGATGGTCCGGAACCGGAATATTATGCTGATGATCGTGGCGAAATCCGTTTATTTAATCGGATTTTATTTTAAGCTAAATTGAATTTTTAATATTAATTAATTTTCGAAATTAATTAAATAATTATTTATTTCCTGAAAATTCAACTGGGATGGCCCGTGACCGGAAAATTATGCTGATGACCGTGGTGAAGTCCATTTATTTAATTGGACCTTATTTTGAGCTAAACGGAATTTTTAATATTAAATAATAATTTTCGAAATTAATTATTTATTTATTTATTTTTCAGAAATTAAGATTGAGATGGCTGACGACCGAAATCTCGTGCTGATTGTCGTGGCGCAGTCCGTTTATTTATTTGAGCTATGAATTGTGCCAAATTGATTTAATTGTGGACATTTAGGATATGTTCCTAAATTGATTATTTGGGTGAGCATAGGGTATACTATATCGGCCTTCGGGCGATATGTCAGCTTTGGGTGAGCAGTATACCAGTATACTATATCGACCTACGGGCGATATGTCAGCTTTGGGTGAGCAGTATACTTTATTATCAGCTTTGGGTGAGCATAGGGTATACTATATCGACCTCCGGGCGATATGTCAGCTTTGGGTGAGCAAAGATATAGCCGATACTATATCGACCTACGGGCGATATGTCAGCTTTGGGTGAGCAGTATACTTTATTATCAGCTTTGGGTGAGCATAGGGTATACTATATCGGCCTACGGGCGATATGTCAGCTTTGGGTGAGCAGTATACCAGTTTACTATATCGACCTACGGGCGATATGTCAGCTTTGGGTGAGCAGTATACTTTATTATCAGCTTCGAGCGAGTTATACTATCTAATGGTAAGCTTTGGGTGAGCAGTCCTGATTTGATGGGACTTTATAGATAGTATTGAATGTGCCGACCAAGCATGGGTCGTGATGACGTGTAATCGACTAGGTCGATTGATCATTGCTTGATCTGATGTTGTGAATTGATCGATTGATTGGAAATGACCATGAGATGGTCTGATTGACTTGTAATCGACTAGGTCGATTGATCGATGATTCGATCTGAGTGTGACTTGATGTGATTCATTGCTTTGAATTGATGTCGTGGATTGATTGACTGATTAGAAATGACCGTGAGTGGTCTTGTTAGCATTTAATCGACTAGGTCGATTTGATCGATGCTTCGATCGGTGATATGATTGCTTGAGTGCCTATTATGAATTGTACTAACTTGCAGGTGGGATATGAGGCCAAGGTACGTCTTCTGCCCTATGCGTGTATAGGCAGCCTATAGTATAATAGTTTACTAATTGGGCTTAGTGGGGTAGAACTCGCTGAGACGTAGTCTCATCCCAGTTTGGGGAAAAACATTTCAGGACCCCGTTGAGGAGCTGAGGAAGAATCTGAGAAGGAGAACTCGGAGGTGAAACCTGAGTAGAAGGACTTTTGGAAGAAGAAGATAATACCGAGAGAGATTTTGAGTATAACCTGAAGGGATTGAGATTCCATCTTCTTTTGTGAACTCCAATTGATGTGAATAGTTATGAAGTTCTTTAGTTGATGTTATGTATAAAAGTTAGGTTATAAATTTCAATATGAAAAATATGGCCCTGCTTTTCTACCCCATCGTTTTATTGTCTGGGGATTTTAACTGCTTCCGCATGTGCTCAAAAATTAAAGGGTCGGCGATACATTGTCCCGGGATATCGCATTATAAAATCGACCAAGTGAGACGGATGTGTGCGTGCCTGAGGATCGGGGCATGACAATAATTATGAAGCCAATACCTATTAGAAAGTCGATAATTTTCAATAGTTGAGGCAGTAGACTCCTTAATTCTAGTTCTAGAAGACAACTGAAACGTCATTCTTAGCAGCTATTTTTCTTTTGAACTTCTTGATGCTTATGAGGCTTATTAGCGCTCCTAGTGTTCCAGTGTTGCATATTCATAAAGGAAGAATTGGATGGGTTGGGTTTACCAGTCAACCCTTGCAGCATTGCAGCTTCTTTCTTCTTCCTTCCCCTCTACTTCTGCACTATCTTCTAACTTCGACGGCGTTCTTGGCCACCAGAATTCTTAGAATTCCACGAGATAATCACAACGTCATCCTCATGGAGAAGAATGGAATTGTCCTTATCTGATACATATGGAGACTATGAATCTGAGACCTCCTCATTCATTTCCAAACCACCAATTTTATATGTCAATTGCACATTGCTTGTTGGCGTCTGCTGAGAATGGGGAGGCAACAAAACCCACTGTCCATACAATCTGATCAACACAGGCTCTATCCCCTTTAGGAACATTCTTCTTAAACCGGTATTTGCTTCAAAGTATGACACAAAGAAACACTGTGCCTAAATTATGAGTAATGCTTGCATTTTCTGAAGCCCAAGGGTTATGTGATTTAAACACATCGGCAGACTAGATGGCATAGTCTCTACGTTGAGGGGTTGAACCTCAATTTATTACTATCGCTTTCTTAAGTTTGGGGATATCACATATATTTAAAGAAACAATCAAATTGTGAAGAACACAAGTTATGCTAGGTCATAAAAACGCTCCATTCGCTTAAAAAAAGTTAATCAAAGGGTCGTTTGCAAAAGGTTAATACAACAAAATATTTCAAGCAAGTACCCTCATAGAACATTTACTCCAAACTAATGTTGTCTTACAAAAAATCTCAAACTGACATATTTACCCAAAATTTATGTTCGTCTCACCAGAAATCCTAAATTGGTAATTTTGACCCAAATCTACCATCTATTAGCATTCCATTCAATACTCTATTAAAATGTACACATGTCAAGAAATAAACGGCTGCAAGATGGACTTCGTGAAGAAAAGGCAGATCCACATGAGAATATGATGATTGATGTGATTGTATCCTCAATTTGGGGGGGGGGGGGTAAATACAAGGTACAAAATTAAGAAAAATTAATGTCTTAAGTCTACAATGCGAATTTTATCACTAAGCAAAACATAAAATAATTCTCTAGAAGGCTACGAGTAAAACGTAGTATTCAAACACTTCGCTATGCCAACATTAACAAGCAGATCAGCAAGTTGATTGCCTTCCCAAAAAATATGATGAATTTTGAACTCAAAATGGGAGCTCAATAACCTTTTAATATCCTTAAGTAGTGCTGGACCAATGAATATATCCTCAATTTTAGAATATGATGGATTGAACTATCACCATTTGAGAATGACAAGAATGACAATTGAACAAACTTTTTCAAGGTACTTTGCTTTGGACCGAAGAACAACTAATAAATTAACAAAATTTTAAGGTATTATGCTTTGGTTACACAATAAAACTTTTCTACCTTTTCAAAGAAATAAAATGTGATGATTATATCTTAGTCCTAAAAAAAACTACACATCTCATATCATCACTCATACACATGCCTGATTTTTTTATTTTTTTTTTTAGCAAGCTACACATGCCTGATTCAAAATAATATAAATCAACAAATCTCAAAGGTTACTCGACTCTTAGAAAAAGAACACTAAAAATACGAAAAAAAATTGTATACATTACTCATTTTAGTACCAAGAGTTCTTTTCGAATCACTTAAGTGCTATTTAAAAAAAAACGATAACTTAATTGCCAACTCTAATCTAGGTTATGTGAAATCTGACGTAGTTATATGTTATTGATTTCTCGGTCCTACGTGGCCAATGTGCCAAATCAGTATATAATCTCTAACCAATGACATCTAAAAGTCATAAATAGTGATCATTTAAGTGCCAAATTTTATTTAAATTAATCACTTCAATGTTAGTCGTAGTTAAAAAAAGAGCACTTCACTACCAAGCATGTCACGTGGAAATGCTATGTAAGCAGGATTTTTTAAAATAATATGCCAAGTCATGTAAAATTGTTGATTATAAAAGTCATGTATTATTTTTTGCTGAAATTTTCACTATTGACACTTAAGTAATCATTTTTTTCTCCCATTTGGCATTTAACTGATCTGGTAAAAACTTTTGACATTAAAAAAAGCTTTGTACACAACTTTTGATACTAATGGTGTTATTTTGCCCTCCACTCTTAGAATTGACACTTCTTCTCCACCTTTCTCCCTTACATGTGAGTTTTGTCTCACTAATTCTCTATTAATCAATAACAAAAAGAAAAAGAACTAGCATGTCTTATTGAGGCTATATTAAAACTCTATCAAAGCTATGTGCAATCAACTGACATGTCTAAATTATATTTATTTGATCTATGTAACATGCATTGTTTCTTCTTGTAGAGCCCTCCAAATGATATTTATTTGGACCCTTGTGTACAATAAGCCACATCTACAAAGACCACATACAATTTTTTTTTTTTATCTTCTATTAAGCCTTTCTTTCAACCTACAAAGATAAAATATAAACATAATCAAAGTGAGAACTTTTACCACAAGCAGTTTCGGAATGAAGGTCTTCATACAAATGAAATAAAAGCAAATGTAGTTAACAAAAGATAACTTTATTTCATTATCTCAAAACATGCTTCTCGTTAAAACATGTTCGTGCATTAATTGGAGTATTTTCAAAGTAATAATTGCACGTAACACAGATCGCTTAAAGCTTACTTAATTGGTTACTTTCTTTTTTTGGTCGAATAATTGGTTACTCCTTTTAAGAACGTGAAGACAATCAATAAAACTATTTTACTAACTCCCATTCATTCTCTTTGATTTTTGCTTCACCCAACTTCACCTTTCACAATGGCCGATGAGCTCCACGAAGTCAAAGCTGTCACATCTATCGAAAACAACAAAGAATGAGAAATGGCATGATTGTTCTTCTACTCGAAAGACTTAGCCTCAAATGGAAACTAACAACTTGTTAACAAAATATAAATATCTCTAGACATATGTATGTATGATAAATCAGCAAGTTAGTTCAATATTGGAGTTTTTATAATTCATCAAAAAAGAATATATATATATATATATATATATATATATATATATATATATATATATATATATATATATATAATTCAACTTCCAACAATCCCCGTCAATAACACCCTTGTACTACTGGCCACTATCTAAGGAACCTAAAAAGACATTAAGGATTTAAGGAACAAGCAACCATAACATAGTGAGTAGTGTATCACTTTTAATCATATCAAGCATCCACTATGCACATTTACAAAACCAAACCACAACTCATTTGGCTCGAATCTAGAATATAGTATACATGTAAGATCAAAACTTCCAACAAAGAATTATACAAATTAGAAATACTCTTTTGATCAATCATCATCAAACATCAATTGTCAAGTACGATGATTAATTTCTATCAAATCATATGCCAATTCTCCATTGCATTGACCTATCTCAAATCAAATATCAATGGTCTATTTCATTGATCAATCTTGTGCTCAAATATTTAATCATGATTATGGATAATGCTCCATGATAAGATGATTAAGATTTGTCCATTGGCTAAGTCTTCACCTATATTTCAATGGTTGGTTCACAAGGACATTCTAAAATTAGTATGCATACCCAAAAACTTTTCAATAGGCTCATAAAGACATTAACAATTAACATCAACCCACACAAAGTGTGATATCCCGAAATTTGGCCCTGTTCTGAATATTTGAAATGGTTGTTTCGTCGACGCGCTTATGGTTAATTTACTCGGAACTGGTCACTTGCAAGTTAACTAATCTATTAGGTGATGCCGTTAATGGATATAAACGCGGCAGACTAGAGAATTTGATCAAAAACCGTCCGCTCGACTATAATGATCGGCAATAGTCAATAAGACACCATTATAAATTGATTGGAGAATGGATATGAGTCGATTCGACGGAAGTACGTAGTCGAATTGCAGGTGGTTTCGCACGATTGCAATATTCGCGTTGAACAGCAATAACCCGATTTTTTATCGATATTATACTTGGGACATGTGATTGAACTCTTGCGATATTATGACAACCGAGATTCATCTACGATTCAGAGATGCACAAATGTGGATCAAAAATTATTGACCACAGGTCAAACGCGCTAAAATCACTAAAAGCTACCCAATAGATTAGATCGTGCTAAAGTCGTGTTTAGTCGATTTTAACCACGAAATTGAATTTGGTTTCGAGAATTGGATGTTTAAGCGCGTCACGATTCATTTATTGGACGCTGTCTCATCTTTCGGCGAATTTTCATTAAGTCCGAAATTTTGCGGAAAAAACGGTTTTCGGACAAAAAAGAAAAGAAAAAAGAAATTCGGATGGGTTGAAAAATGGTATTTTTCTACCTCCAAAATGGCTTTGTTTGTGAATATTAGAGCTATTTTCTAATTGGGTGGACACTTGACCTTAGGCATGAAGACTTTTGGGGCTTAAATGATGATGAAATAGGATATTTCATCCTTGAATTTCTTCTCTCTCTTTCCTTTTTTTTTTTTTCCATGCGTGAACCCTGCAGCCAACTCTCTTCTTCTGCCCTTCCCTCCTTTTCTTCCCACTTTCTTTCTTCCTCACGCATTCCCCTTTTTCCTCCATTTTGCCGCCAGCTCCCTTTCTACTCTCCACTTTCAACATCGTCTTCTTCACCCACCATCCCACCGTAACTCCATCTTCACCGCCCACACCCTACCAACACCAGTCCTCACGCCAACTTCATCCCATCTTCACCCCGAGTCCATCAACCTCACGCCAGCAGCTCCTTTGTCACACACCACCAGCACTGCACGCCTCCACCACAGCCCCTCCAACATCTCGTCTTCCTCATCCACCGCCAGAACAACCCTCCAGCATCCCCTTCCATTTTGCTGCTGCCACAGGCCACCCCAGCCAGCGTCCCACCACCACCACTAGTGCCATCCCAACGTCCCACCAAGTCACCGAGACCAGCCCAAGTAGCCGAGTCCCCTCCCCTTGGCTGAGAGTTCGTACGGCCAGCACCACCTCCGTCAAGCCTCCATTCAAGACGCGGTTATCTTGAGTTCTCATCACTGTCGCGTTGCCATCGCCGTGAGCCCGCTACCGTCGTAATCCGGTGAGTTAACTCCATAATCTTTTATTAAGTTGTTAATTACACTTAATGGGTGTTTAGATTAGTTCTAATCATGGTTAGATTAGTGCTAATGAGGATTAGTTTAGTTAATCCTAGATTAGTATTAACTAGGCTTGGTTAGGTTAGTAATCTTGGTTAGGTTAGTTAACCATGGTTAGGTTAAGTAACCATGGTTAATTTAATTAATCATGGTTATGATAGTTAATCGTGGTTCGGTCAATTAACCATGGTTAGGTTAATTAAGTTGGTTTAGTTCAATCTAGTGGATTTCTCTTCGGATCTGTTTACTGGATGCTCGTTGTTTGCTATTTCGTGGGTTAAAATGTGCTATGATTTTGAGGTTGCTTCATTCTTGAAAAATGTTCTAAATATCTACATTTATGACATACATTTTACTTAAGATTTTCTAGATTTAAAAGAACAAGATTTTAGCTTCATTGCATGCAAGGCAGAAGCTCGTTTTGTGTTGGGACCTGTGACCTTTTGGTGTTTAATTATCAACTCTTAGAATTTGATTTTTGAAAGAGTTTCTTCACAAAAGTTTTTCATCGCATCTTGAGGTATAACATAGTCAAAATTTAGAGCAAACGGACGAGTTTTGAACCTTGAACCAAGCTGGTTTTGGAAAACATAATTTTTGGACACGGACACAGTTTTGGTAATACTTTGAGCGATTTACTACTCATATTCTAGAAATATCTGGGTCAAGGTGTCTTCATAAAAGGTGTTCTTTTAAATGTCCTTTATAATATATTTAAATTTGAGAATTTTCTGAACTTTTTTTGTTATGTTTCTGGAATTCATCTTGGAGACATGCGAGTGAACTTGGTTTCTGCCGGTGAGGGCCAGTAGTGGTCTTATGGTTATTCTTGGTGTCTTGCTTGTTGGAAAATGTATATTTTGTGATTTGGTTGATTTTTGGCATGCTAACTTATGCATGATATTATGAGATTGGTTGTTCTATGTTGATTTCATTTTTTTATGTCAAAAGAGGGCTTTATAAGCTTTTAATTAGAAAAACAATGAGGTGTTGGGTTTGGACACCAAAACTTATTTGCTCAACAAAAAAATGAGGTTTTAAATTATGTGCATGCAAATTTTGGCGAACTAATATTAAGTACGAGAGCACCTACGAATTTCTTTCCAAAAGTTTAAAAGAAAAAAAGGATTACCCAAGTTTAGTTTCAAAAAAAGGGTGGTTGGAAAAGAAAATATAAAAAATATGAGATGTCAGGTTTGAACACCAACTTTTTTTTGCTCAATAAAATAATGAGGTTTTATAGTAGAAGTGTGCAAAGTTTGACGGATTGATTTTGAATACGTGACCGGTACAAATTTATTTTGGAATTTTTTTAACCAAAAAAAAAAAGTTGCAAGGTTTATTATCTAAAAAGGGATTTTGGTATTCTTGGCTAATGAGCAAGATAACAATGGACTTGAGTGATGGTATACTTGTCACACCTCGATCCTCAAGTACATGCCCATCTCTCAGTAGTTGATTAAATTGCGACGTCCTAGGAAGTGTCACTGGTTCATTTATTTTAATGCACATGCGGAAGCGAATAAATAAATCCCTAGACAACACGAAGATGGGATAGAAATGTAGGGCCACAATTTTGAAAATCACAACACACTTTTATACATAGCAAACTAAGTTATATACAATATTAGTCTATATTCACACATCTACCAAAAACAAAAGAACTACTAGTCTTCTAAGAGTTTGAATCCTCAACCGAAGGCTCCAGGGTCTCTGGCTCCGAGGAACTTGAGTCTACCATTGAACCACCAGGAGAGTCAACCGTACCCTTGCCAAAAGCGATCTCTAGCACCGACATAGAAATCTCAAATTTCGGTAAGGTACCTTCTCTGGGTCCATCTTGCCTGTAACGATACAATGATTTTAATTGATAGGGTACCCTCCAAGATAGACCCACATCAACCCAGATAATAAATCTCACGAGTTCATAGACTCAATCTCCTTGGCTCCTAGGGAGGGGAATCTGAGAGATTTGTTCGATGACCTTCTTCAGCTGGCCGAAACGCTCAGGAGGAACAACCATCTAAGGACCTGTAAATGTTAGCCCATGACGGGGTAAGACGATGTCTCAGCAAGTTCACCTCCTAAACTTCAACTGTGAAGGAAATAGACCTAAAAGCTGCCTATGCACACACAAAGATAGCAAAATTACCTTGCCTCAATTCCTTCTTGCAAGTCAGTATAGTTCATGATCTCAACCAATCCACTCAATTCAAATTGAACCATCAATCAACCAGTCAATCAACTCAATTCCAAACCAACAGTACTATCTATCAATTCAATACCATATATCAATTCTCTAATATTACCACTACTTACAACGGTTGATATATGATCATAGCTCGCTCAAGTTGATAAATATATAGACCGTGCTCACTCAAGTTGATATAGATATATTGATCATGTTCGCTCAAGCTAATAAAATGATCATAGCTTGTATATATATATCTGTGTGTGTGTGTGCTCACTCAAGTTGATAAAACGATTTCGGCTCACTTAAGCTGTCAAATCACCATATTGAAAATATTCGATCAAATAATCGTGTATGGGTACACGGTTAGCCTAAGCCAAAATTTCACTATATTTCTTTTAAAAATTCCCACTAATTATAATAATGCATAAACACATTTTCGGCGCTGTAAACCGATGCCCAATATTTTCCAATTAAATACTGAAATTACTCAATTTTGGAATAAATACCTAAAATTATAATTCTCACTCAATTTGCACAATCTAACATTCAATTAAATAAACCAAGTATACAATTACACGCAAAGCATGAAATTCCGATCATCGGCTATCTCGGTATAATTATCGAAAAATAATAAATAATTAAATAGATATTAAATTTAATTAAATAAATACAATTAAATATCATAAATAAATACTTAGGCCAAAAAAGCCTAATTAAATACCAAAATGAACCCAGAAAATTTTCGAACCTATCTAGATAAAGCATACAACATATCTAGTTGCTAATTAAGCTGATTTAACCATCTAACATGCAATATTGAGTAATTAAATCGCTAATCCATTCTAACTAACTACATAAACCATACTTAGCCTAAACTAATCAACCCTTAAGCACAATTAACTCCCTAAGTAGAGTTTAGTGAGTAAACTCATCAATTTTGAAATCCGATGAGTCCACGATGATGGCAAAGCGGAGATGGGCGACAAACTCCGAAGTGACGGCATCCTACAAGGCCTAGAAGTGGTCTTAAATGGGCCTCGAAGCCCACAAAGGTTTGCTAGTCTAGGCTTTTGGTTGTTAGGATGAAAAGCTGAGCTAGGTGACAGGCTGAGCTAGAACGGCCAAGGCGGCTGGCAAACGGCTGCAGCAAGCGGTGGTGATGCTCGACAGTGGTTGGACGACGACAGAGACGACTCAAGCAGTTGGATGGGAGCTCAATTGGGCCTAAGGAGGCTCAAGGGATGGGCTAGACATGCTGGACAGCGAGTTGGAGGTGGACGGCCAGACAGCACGCGATGGGGACATGACGACGAGCAGTGAGCCTAGCAATGATCAGACAGGCGTGCGATGGCTAGGGAGGCTACTCAGCTTTCTCTGCAACTCTTGAGCTTCAAAGCTCTCTGAAAATGGAGAAAGCAAGCTAGAGGAAGGAGAAAGGGGATTGCACATGTCACGCCCCGATCCTCGGGGACGCGCCCATCCTTCAATCTGGTCGATTATTAAAGTGCGATATCCCAGGACTAATTATCGCCGACCCTTTCTTTCTATTACGCATGCAGAAGCAGTTATAAATCCCCAGACAATAAAACAATGGGATAGGAAAGCAGGCCATATTTTTCATATTGAAATTCACAACCACACTTTCATTAACAGCATAACTTATAGTATATTTACAATACTATTTACAGCATAAAAGTCTCACACCTATCTACACTAAGACAGGGTGCACAAAAGGGATGTGATCTCAATCCACATCTGGGTTGTACTCAAAATCCCTCTCTGGATCATCTTCTACTTCAAAATACTTTCTCCCCTTCAGATTCTTCCTCCTCAACTTTTCCTCAGGGTCCTGAAATGGTTATTCAATAACCAATGAGACCACGTCTCAGCGAGTCCTACCCCCTAAGACTCGATTAATAAACTAATACGCCATACGGTTGCCTAAGCACAACACTAGTCAGAAGACTTACCTTGGCCTCCGTTCCAACCTGCAATTCAAGGTTAATCACAGATATTCAACAATTCACGATCTCCGATCAAGCACTGGTCAATCGACTTAGTCGATTACATGTCAGTCGGACCCTCTCTAGGTCATTCCCACTCATACCACGATTTCCCAGTGGTGTACTCATTCACCAAATCACTTGTGTTTCTCGGGCGTCGTTTTCGCCAATGACATACCGATCACCGACACCGTTCGTTCTTTAAGGCGCCGTTTTCACCAGTGATATCCTCGATCACCGAACCACGTGTCCTTTCTAGGGCGCCGTTTTCGCCAAGGTGACATCGGCTATAGACAACATCGTGAGTTCTTTAAGGCGTCGTTTCACCAGTGATATTTCCATAATCACCGAACCACGTTTGTCTATAAGTCATTTACGTGCGTTCTTTAAGGCGCCGTTTTTTAAATCGTCGATGATACTTTCAATCACCGAACCACGTATGTCCAATAACATCGTACGATTGGTCTCAGCCAATAACATTCTCGAGTTAGCTCTCACCGTTCTCCCTACTATATAGCCCATCAACGTCTTTGGCGCTATATACCCATGCTTGGCCATTACCAATCAAATATTCAATAACAAACAATTTAGGACAATTCCTAAAATTCCACAATAAATTCAATTCCACACAACGTAGAGCTCAAATAAATAAATGGGCTGCACCACGACAATCAGCACGAAATTCCGGTCACCGCCATCCCGGTTGAATTTCCGGAAAAATAATTAATTAAATAAATAAATTTCGAAAGTAAATAAATAAACATTAAAAATCCAATTTAGGCCCATATTGCCTTATTGGAGCCCAAACGGGTCGGGAAAAATCCCGAGATACATTCAATAAATAACCAAACATTTCTACTTGCTAATAGCTAGGTCTAACCACCTAACATGCATCATTAAGTCACTAAATTAATTGTTCTAACCTAATCTAACCACCTAAGTGCATGTAATTAAATCTAACCAACCCTAAGGCATAATTAGCAAACTAATAAAGCATTAGTGAGTAACACTCACTTGATTAAAAAGGGGATCGAATCACCGCAACGGCGGCAACACGGCGGCGAAATCGGGCTTTCGACAACACCGGCGGGCTTGGACCGGGCCTTGAATTAGGCCCAACAAATCTCAGCCCAAATGAGATTTGTTCTTGCACTGGGATGGGCTGGACCTAAATGGGACTGGGCCTGCAGAATTTCTGGACTGAACTGACTTGGTCTTCAATTTGTGGACTGAAATTGGGCCTCAATCCTGCGGGCTTGAAGACTGAAATTGCTGGGCTTCTAATCTAATTTATGCTGGGCTAGAAATACTTCTGCAGATGGGCTGAAGATACACGGACGACTGGGCTTGGAATTCGCTGGGCTGTTGGAGAAGCTACGGACGAAAGAGCAGCTTCGTTGACCGAGTGAAGGACGCCTGGCAGCTGGATTCGAGCACGGTTTTAGCTGAAGACGTGAGCTGAGCGAGCAGCAGCTTTGGTCTTCGTGTACTGGAGCTTCTTCAATGTTTCAACCGTCCAAGACTTCGTGGCTTCGCTGGGTCGACGTGCTGGAGAAGATTGAAGACGGAAGCTGCTCGCGGACGCTGCTTCGCTGGACGCACAAAGCGGTGCGGAGCTTCAGTCACAAAATGGTTTCGATGCTTGCTGAGGTCTTCGACGGTTGACCGGGGAAGCAGAATCGCGGACAGCTGGCCGCGGATGGAGAGAAGATGGCGTTCGGTGGAGTCTTCGTGAGTGGAGGGTGACGCGCGCGCTTAAGGAGCTGCGGGCGTGAGATCAGGGTCTTCGGTGGAGATGCTGGCGTGCGACGCTGAAGATGGGCAGCTTCGGTCTTCGAGATTCACGGTTGCTGCTTAGTCAACAAAGAGGCTTCAGTGCTTCCGGTTGCTGACTGAAGAGGACGCGTGGAGGGGCTGGCCGAAACGGTGGAGGAAAAAATCTTGCATGAGTTGCAGGGGGTTTGCTCGGTCTTCTTCCGCGGCTGTTGGAGATGTCGCACGAAATGAAAAGGGGAGGGAGAGTCCGATCGGTTGAGGCGGTGAGGGGAAAGAGATGGATAAAGATGAGTGAGAGTTGGGCTCCACTTGGTTGGATATTTCACAAAATATCTTCCAAAATCACTCTTGGCCACGTATAAAATCTTGGCGCCGATAAGCCATCAAAACACCATCTTCTGAAGACGAAAGTGGTCCAAAGGTTGTGGGCTTTGTGGACACGAATTTTTGTCACAAGCCCTCCTCAATTGGACATTGAACTTGCTTGATTTAAATTCATTTGACCTCTACAAAAATCAATTGGCACTTCAATGCCTCAATTGACAATTTTCCTCATCTAAGAATCCACCAAAAATCCAAATTGATACCAATGTTGCACACCCCCATCTTAAGATTCGATTTTAACTAAGTTCGAACTAAAATTCAATTTCCAATCTCTCCAAATTGAGGTCCAATTTTGATGTAGAAAAATCCCAAGAAATTTTCTATAAATCTCCGACACACACAGGCTCAACCCGAAAGTCGAATTTCCCATTAATTTAGCCAATCTGAACTTCTGCCAAATTTCCGCGACGTCCAAACCCAATTTCCGTAAAATTTCCCGAATCTCCGAAAATTTTCTGAGACTGAGTCGATGCTCCTAAAATTTATTGTGACATGGCCAAAACTTCAATTTCTGAAATCGGACTCGAATTGGCGGTTAATTTTCATTCGGCGCGTTTTTAGCGTGACCTAGATTATCGGGTAATTTTCATAACTTTTAAAGGCAAATGACCCGTGGTCGATTTTCTTCGAGCCACTATGAACCCACTCGACTCATTGACGACTCTTGATTGTCGTGAAAATCTCGAGGATTCAAATACGGACACAAGGTACCAAAACAATAAGAAATCGGTCTAGTGCCGGTCAACGAGAATTTTCTAATTTAGTGGTGTCACCCACGATTAGCCACACATCTCAGTCGAACCGACCTATCTCTGATCTCTAATCGATTTTATATTGCGCCGCAATGGCCTCTAAAGATAGACACGGTCAAGAAGTCGATTCCTGATCGAGTTCTCAAGTCTATTGCCTTAAAATTCCTTAATAATTTCCCTAGCTAGTCTAGTTATCTCGAGTGATCGGCTCGAGAATAACCCTATAGACGCGTCAATGAAATGCCCGATTTATTCGATAGAAGACGGGGTTGAAAATTCGGATGTCACAACTCTTCCCCCTTATAAAAATTTCGTCCCGGAAATTTAAATCTTACAAGACTTGATCAAAAAGGTGGGGGTACATTTCTCTTATTGACTCCTCGCTCCCATGTCGCTCATACATACCGTGGTGTTGCCAAACCACTTTGACCAATGGGATGATCTTTGTACGCAGAACTTGCTCTTTGCGATCGACAATCTGGACCGGTCTTTCGACGTATGACACACGGTCATCCACGTCCAATTCCTCGAAATTGAGCACATGGGTCGGGTCAGGCTCATACTTCCTCAACATCGACACGTGAAAGACATCATGCACTTGCGCCAATCTTGGCGGCAACGCAAGACGATACGTTAAGGTCCCGATTCTCTCAAGAATCTCAAACGGACCTACGTACCTCGGACTCAGTTTGCCTTTCTTACCAAAGCGCGAAGTTCCCCTCATTGGTGACACTTTTAGAAAAACGTGATCAACTTGGAATTCCAAAGACCTTCGGCGCTTATCTGCGTAACTTTTCTGCCTGCTCTACGCTATCTTTAATCTGTCTCTGATCACTGCCACGGCATCTACTGACTGTTGAACCAACTCAAGGCCTGTTATCTTTCTTTCCCCAACTTCATCCCAACACACTGGTGTTCTGCATGCTCTGCCATACAACGCTTCGAATGGGGCCATCTGAATACTCTGTTGATAACTGTTGTTGTAGGCGAATTCTACCAGATGAAGCTGATCTTCCCAACTTCCCTTGAAGTCTATTACACAAGCTCTCAGCATGTCCTCGAGGGTCTGTATTGTCCTCTCGGACTGGCCATCCGTCTGAGGATGATATGCCGTACTGTACTAAAGCTTTGTACCAAGAGTACTCTGCAAGCTCTTCCAAAACGCAGCAGTAAATCTCGGGTCTCTATCAGATGTTATCGTAACCGGCACTCCATGCATTCGAACCACCTGACGCACATACAGGTCTGCGTGTCTATCCAGACTTAGTTCCTTTCGAACTGCAATGAAGTGAGCCGACTTTGTCAGCCTATCGACTACTACCCATATCGAATCATTCCCCCTCTGACTCCTTGGTAGTCCAGTCACGAAGTCCATCGTGATATGTTCTCATTTCCACTCTGGGATCGTGAGAGGTTGCAAAAGTCCTCCCGGTTTGCAATGCTGGGCTTTTACTTGCTGACAAGTCAACCACTTGGCCAGATGCTTGGCGATGTCCGCCTTCATACCTGACCACCAGTAGTGTTGACGCAAATTCTGATACATCTTAGTGTTTCCAGGATGAATGTTGTAATTGCTACGATGTGCTCCAGATAAGATTTCTTCTCTAAGCTTTACATCATCAGGTACAACCAATCGTCCTTGGAATCTTAGTGTCCCGTCATCAGCAATCTGAAAATCAGTCTTTCTTTTCTCTGCATCCTCCTGAAGAATCCTCAGCACATCCGGGTCTGTCGGTTGGAGTTGTTTAATTTTGACCTGGACATCCGGTTCAATTCTGAGGGCGGCCATAAAACTTGAAAGGCGGCCTACCTCAAATTTGAATACCGAATCTCGAGCTCTCTCGATTAAGTTCCACTCCTTAATCAGTATATGAGCCACTGAAGACTTTCAACTTAAAGCATCGGCGACCTTATTCGCCTTTCCTGGGTGATATAAAATATCACAGTCGTAGTCTTTCAGCAATTCCATCCATCTGTGTTGTCTCATGTTCAACTCCTTCTGAGAGAATAAATACTTGAGACTTTGATGGTCCGTGAAGATTTGAAACTTTTCCCCGCACAAGTAGTGTCTCCAAATCTTCAAGGCAAAGATAATCGCGGCGAGCTTTAAGTCATGCGTCGGATAGTTCAATTCATGAAATCTCAACTGCCTGGAAGCGTATGCAACAACTCTGCCATGTTACATCAGCACGCAACCCAACCCTCTAAATGATGCATCACTGTAGATCTCGAATCCTCCAGGACCAGATGGAATTGTCAGCACAGGTGCGGTAGTCAGCTTTTCCTTCAGTTCTTGAAAACTACGCTCACACTTGTCTGTCCATATGAACTTCTCGTTTTTCTTCGTGAGTTTAGTTAGAGGTGATGCTAACGCCGAGAAACCTTCTACAAACCATCTGTAATACCCTGCCAAACCCAGAAAACTTCTGATCTCTGTCACTGTTGTCGGTCTTGGCCATTTGATCACGGCTTCTATCTTGCTCGGGTCGACGGAGATTCCTTCTCCGGAAATCACATGACCTAAGAACGCAACACGAGTCAACCAAAACTCGCATTTGCTAAACTTAGCATACAATTTATGCGTCCTTAAGGTCTAGAGTACTAATCTCAGGTGATTCTCATGCTCTTCATCACTCCTCGAATAGACCAAGATATCATCAATGAACACGATCACAAACTGATCTAGATATTCCTTGAATATTCGGTTCATCATATCCATGAAGGCAACTGGAGCATTCGTCAACCTAAATGGTATCACTGTAAACTCATAGTGACCATACCGAGTACGAAATGCTGACTTAGGAATATCCTCTTTCTTAATTCTCAGCTGATGATATCCCGTCCTTAAATCAATCTTCGAGAACATTGATGCTCCTTGTAACTGATCGAACAGATCATCAGTCCTTGGGAGTGGATACTTATTCTTAATAGTCACTTGGTTGAGTTGTCTATAATCGATGCACAAACGCAATGAACCATCTTTCTTCTTTACAAACAAAACTGGTGCTCCCCAAGGTGATGCGCTAGGACGAATAAATCCTTTGTCTAATAATTCATGCATCTGTACTTTCAATTCTTTCAATTCTGTCAATGCCATCCTGTACTGTGCCTTTGAGATCGGCTCTGTCCCCGGTGCTAGTTCCATCACAAATTCAATCTCTCTTTCTGGCGGTAGACCTGGCAATTCCTTTGGAACCATCTTATAAATTTTCTGTATCATGGCCACCTTCTTCTCATTCTATTTCTTAACGACACATCCACTACCGCTGTCAAATCAATCTTGGCAACCTCCGTCTAACAAACGGATTGTCTTTAGCCAACGAGATTAATGAAATCGAAGATTCTTTTCGACTCTTAATAATCTTGCTATTTTTGCAAACTAATAGACTAAACTGGATTATTCCATGACCATGATTCCTTATTACAAGATGCTTTACGAACTCACACTATTCATGTGGCGTTGAACTCACACCTCAGCAACTAGTCAAGCACAACTATTGCTAGTGATTCCCTTCTCTTTCACTTTTACTTCAACCATTTAAGTTCTACGAACTCAGCACAAAACTCTGCTACGTTACTCTGATAAAATCACCTCCAATACATTCTTTCTCTGATCGGTGCAAGATCAATTCTACTCCCATTCTTTTCGCCATCCTAGTGGCGTTCTGGCTGTAGCAGCGATGTCTATGCTACCTTAGACTTCCATTAACAATCCTTCACCCGATGGCCATGCTGGTCATCATCACAACATATTCTAGTCATACTCGGACACTGGATTTATCCATGCTTCCTTCTACAATTCTAACACCTATTAGGTGAGTCTTTTATCTCCTGCCAAGTGACAGCACACATCAGTCTGCTAGGACCACTCCCGACCAGATATCCCTGTTGGCTACTCCAAACAATTTCACGTCCTAGGAAAGACATAAGATCGATCTTCGTCATCACGTTCGGAAACAACCTGATCTATTTGACTTGGTGCTGACTTGACTACCCCACCCTTCCTCGTGAATGGAATAGAATACTTTTCTCTCGACCGGGGTCTTTTCCCTGACCGATTACCATTTCTGCCTGAACTGGATCTATACCTCGGCTCGAATACAATGACTCGCTCTCGGATCACATCTCCACTCTGGATCTCAACAGGTGAAGCGACAACAGCGGTAATGATAGCGACAACCACAACGGCTTGATCCTGAGCTTGCTGGCTCATCCAGTTCCTAAGGAACACTAGCATCAGAATGATCTTATCGGACTTAGGATCATTCGACGCTACTACACTAGTACCAACCTGCGGTGGTACTCTTACACTCGAGCTGGCTAGAGCCAACACTCTGCCATAACCACCTCGGGTACCGACCTTTGTCAGTGCTTTATCCCGAGTCACAGAGGACATTGTCCTCTCACTAGGAGTTCTCAGCTCCTACTCGCTCATGGTTCAGTCTTTATACTGAAACCCGTCTTCCAAATCCACAACGGATTAGAAGGTGAGCGATCCACACACAACAAACAATTCTAGCATTCAGCTAACACAGACATGCACCAGCATGAATTTAAAGGCCTTTCCTACTAACTATCCCATGGTCAACGCTCCTTATCACTCCAATCTTGAACTTCGCTCTGATACCACAAAAAGGGGATGTCACCCCCCGATCCTCGGGGACGCGCCCATCCTTCAATCTGGTCGATTATTAAAGTGCGATATCCCAGGACTAATTATCGCCGACCCTTTCTTTCTATTACGCATGCGGAAGCAGTTATAAATCCCCAGACAATAAAACAATGGGATAGGAAAGCAGGCCATATTTTTCATATTGAAATTCACAACCACACTTTCATTAACAGCATAACTTATAGTATATTTACAATACTATTTACAGCATAAAAGTCTCACACCTATCTACACTAAGACAGGGTGCACAAAAGGGATGTGATCTCAATCCACATCTGGGTTGTACTCAAAATCCCTCTCTGGATCATCTTCTACTTCAAAATACTTTCTCCCCTTCGATTCTTCCTCCTCGGCTTTTCCTCGGGGTCCTGAAATGGTTATTCAATAACCAATGAGACCACGTCTCAGCGAGTCCTACCCCCTAAGACTCGATTAATAAACTAATACGCCATACGGTTGCCTAAGCACAACACTAGTCAGAAGACTTACCTTGGCCTCCGTTCCAACCTGCAATTCAAGGTTAATCACAGATATTCAACAATTCACGATCTCCGATCAAGCACTGGTCAATCGACTTAGTCGATTACATGTCAGTCGGACCCTCTCTAGGTCATTCCCACTCATACCACGATTTCCCAGTGGTGTACTCATTCACCAAATCACTTGTGTTTCTCGGGCGTCGTTTTCGCCAATGACATACCGATCACCGACACCGTTCGTTCTTTAAGGCGCCGTTTTCACCAGTGATATCCTCGATCACCGAACCACGTGTCCTTTCTAGGGCGCCGTTTTCGCCAAGGTGACATCGGCTATAGACAACATCGTGAGTTCTTTAAGGCGTCGTTTTCACCAGTGATATTTCCATAATCACCGAACCACGTTTGTCTATAAGTCATTTACGTGCGTTCTTTAAGGCGCCGTTTTAAATCGGTGATACTTTCAATCACCGAACCACGTATGTCCAATAACATCGTCACGATTGGTCTCGACCAATAACATTCTCGATTAGCTCTCACCGTTCTCCCTACTATATAGCCCATCAACGTCTGGCGCTATATACCCATGCTTGGCCATTACCAATCAAATATTCAATAACAAACAATTTAGGACAATTCCTAAAATTCCACAATAAATTCAATTCCACACAACGTAGAGCTCAAATAAATAAATGGGCTGCACCACGACAATCAGCACGAAATTCGGTCCACCGGCCATCCCGGTTGAATTTCCGGAAAAATAATTAATTAAATAAATAAATTTCGAAAGTAAATAAATAAACATTAAAAATCCAATTTAGGCCCATATTGCCTTATTGGAGCCCGAAACGGGTCGGGAAAAATCCCGAGATGCATTCAATAAATAACCAAACATTTCTACTTGCTAATAGTTAGGTCTAACCACCTAACATGCATCATTAAGTCACTAAATTAATTGTTCTAACCTAATCTAACCACCTAAGTGCATGTAATTAAATCTAACCAACCCTAAGGCATAATTAGCAAACTAATAAAGCATTAGTGAGTAAAACTCACTTGATTAAAAACGGGGATCGAATCACCGCAACGGCGACGCGACGGCGGCCGAAATCGGGCTTTCGACAACACCGGCGGGCTTGGACCGGGCCTTGAATTAGGCCCAACAAATCTCAGCCCAAATGAGATTTGTTCTTGCACTGGGATGGGCTGGACCTAAATGGGACTGGGCCTGCAGAATTTCTGGACTGACTTGGTCTTCAATTTGATGACTGAAATTGGGCCTTAATCCTGCGGGCTTGAAGACTGAAATTGCTGGGCTTCTAATCTAATTTATGCTGGGCTAGAAATACTTCTGCAGATGGGCTGAAGATACACGGACGACTGGGCTTGGAATTCGCTGGGCTGTGGAGAAGCTACGGACGAAAGAGCAGCTTCGTTGACCGAGTGAAGGACGCCTGGCAGCTGGATTCGAGCACGGTTTTAGCTGAAGACGTGAGCTGAGCGAGCAGCAGCTTTGGTCTTCGTGTACTGGAGCTTCTTCAATGTTTCAACCGTCCAAGACTTCGTGGCTTCGCTGGGTCGACGTGCTGGAGAAGATTGAAGACGGAAGCTGCTCGCGGACGCTGCTTCGCTGGACGCACGAAGCGGTGCGGAGCTTCAGTCACAAAATGGTTTCGATGCTTGCTGAGGTCTTCGACGGTTGACCGGGGAAGCAGAATCGCGGACAGCTGGCCGCGGATGGAGAGAAGATGGCGTTCGGTGGAGTCTTCGTGAGTGGAGGGGTGACGCGCGCGCTTAAGGAGCTGCGGGCGTGAGATCAGGGTCTTCGGTGGAGATGCTGGCGTGCGACGCTGAAGATGGGCAGCTTCGGTCTTCGAGATTCACGGTTGCTGCTTAGTCAACAAAGAGGCTTCAGTGCTTCCGGTTGCTGACTGAAGAGGACGCGTGGAGGGGCTGGCCGAAACGGTGGAGGAAAAAATCTTGCATGAGTTGCAGGGGGTTTGCTCGGTCTTCTTCCGCGGCTGTTGGAGATGTCGCACGAAATGAAAAGGGGAGGGAGAGTCCGATCGGTTGAGGCGGTGAGGGGAAAGAGATGGATAAAGATGAGTGAGAGTTGGGCTCCACTTGGTTGGATATTTCACAAAATATCTTCCAAAATCACTCTTGGCCATATAAGAATCTTGGCGCCGATAAGCATCAAAACACCCTCTTCTGAAGACAAAGTGGTCGAAAGGTTGTGGGCATGTGGGAGTCTGAATTTTGGCACAAGCCCTCCTCAATTGGACATTGAACTTGCTTGATTTAAATTCATTTGACCTCTACAAAAATCAATTGGCACTTCAATGCCTCAATTGACAATTTTCCTCATCTAAGAATCCACCAAAAATCCAAATTGATACCAATGTTGCACACCCCCATCTTAAGATTCGATTTTAACTAAGTTCGAACTAAAATTCAATTTCCAATCTCTCCAAATTGAGGTCCAATTTTGATGTAGAAAAATCCCAAGAAATTTTCTATAAATCTCCGACACACACGAGGCTCAACCCGAAAGTCGAATTTCCCATTAATTTAGCCAATCGAACTTCGCCAAATTTCCGCGACGTCCAAACCCAATTTCCGTAAAATTTCCCGAATCTCCGAAAATTTTAAGAGACCGAGTCGATGCTCCTAAAATTTATTGTGACATGGCCAAAACTTCAATTTCGAAATCGGACTCGAATTGGCGGTTAATTTTCATTCGGCGCGTTTTTAGCGTGACCTAGATTATCGGGTAATTTTCAGAACTTTTAAAGGCAAATGACCCGTGGTCGATTTTCTTCGAGCCACTATGAACCCACTCGACTCATTGACGACTCTTGATTGTCGTGAAAATTTCGATGATTCAAATACGGACACGGGGTACCAAAACAATAAGAAATCGGTCTAGTGCCAGTCAACGAGAATTTTCTAATTTAGTGGTGTCACCCACGATTAGCCACACATCTCGCCGAACCGACCTATCTCGATCTCTAATCGATTTTATCTTTGCGCCGCAATGGCCTCTAAAGATAGACACGGTCAAGTCGATTCACGATCGAGTTCTCAAGTCTATTGCCTTAAAATTCCTTAATAATTTCCCTAGCTAGTCTAGTTATCTCGAGAGTGATCGGCTCTGAGAATAACCCTATAGACGCGTCAATGAAATGCCCGATTTATTCAGTAGAAGACAGGGTTGAAAATTCTGGATGTCACAGCACAAGCTTGGAGGGGGCCACTTTACTTCTATCTCAACCATTTGTCCCCTTGACAAGGCCCCACCAAATGGGCTGGCTTCCTTAGCACATTTTGCAGCCACCAAGCTTCCTTAGAAAGCCAAGGAAGTGGTCTAAAGGTTGAGGACCATGGGGGCTACGAATTTTGAAGCATTTTCCCCCAAATCCACTTCAATTTCCTCTTGAATTAATTTAATTCGACCCCCATAAATCCAACTAAGATACCCTCGACCAAATTGACATTTTTCCTCACCAATAGAACCAACTTGCATCCCAAAAACGCAATAAAAAATTGTTCCCTAAATTTTCTAGTGAAAAACGGCCCTATATCAAATTTCCGCCAAAAATCTTGATTTGTAGAAAAAATCTTCGGAGGATGAGTCAATATTTCTAAAATAAATCGTGACATGATAGAACTTTCAATTTCTAAAATCGGATTCAAATTCGCGGTTAATTTCAATTTGGCACGATTTTAACGTGACCTAGTCTACTAAGTAGCTTTTAGAAATTTTTAATGCAATTGACCTGTAATCGATTATTTTCAAGCCACATTGTACATCTTCGACATATTGATGACTCTCGGTTGTCATTAAGATCTCAAGGTTTCAATTACAAACACAGGGTACCAAAACGACAGAAAAATCGATCTAGTGCCGATCAACGAGAATTTTACAATCTAGTGAAATCACCCACTCTTTAATCACATATCTCAGTCGAATCGACCTATCTTTGATCTCTAATCAATTTTTGTGCCATAATGATCTCTACAGATGAGCACGGTCGAGTAGTTGATTTATGATCGAATTCTCAAGTCTATTGCGTTAAAATCCCTTAACGGCTTCACCTGATGGACTAGTTATCTCGTGAGTGATCAGCTTAGAGAATAGAACTATAGGCACGTCAATAAAAAGCCAAATTCATTCAATTGAAAACAAAGCCCGAAATTCAAGATGTCACAATGCTCATGTGATCATATAAATACCATGATGCGTATGATTATGCGGGGTGATGAACCCGTCCTAATGCGTATGATTATACGGGACGATACCCAATTAACTTCGAATGCCCCCACGTCAACGGGATGCCAAGTCGCAGTTGAGGCGGGACCGATGCTCCTTTATGAAATGTTGTTCTAAGCCGTATGAATACACGGGATGATGCCGTGCCTGATGGGGCGGAACGATGCCTAGCTACGCTCGATGACCGTCGATTTTTGAGTTGGTCGTGGTCGATGGGTTGTAATAATTGGAACATGCCTGAATGATTGAGCTATTGTGCCTGATTATGAGGCAAAATTGTATGACATGGTATGAGATGTGTCATAACGGTTTTACCTTATACTTGAGACCCATGTGAATGTTTGGAGAGTGAGTACTTTATGTTTCGGTTATTGATTATGCTTGTTGCATGTATAATGGCATATGTGATGTGCTAACCTATAGGGGTGTGTCTAGACGAGTTTGTTTATGGTGCCTATTTAGGTTGCCTTTCGGCGAATTTGTGTCATAATTGGGGTTTAGCATTTTGACTTGCTGAAATTTTATCTCACCCCGTCATGGTTAAACTTTTTCAAGGTTGTAGTGTGGAGATATGTTGAGTGTGGATTTGGTGGCCGCGAGATGTGACACCTTTTGGCTGGCCCTGTCGCTAGTGAAGTTTATGTTGGCCTTAATCCCTAAAGGTTTTTGAAAATGGTCAACAGTTGGCAAGGAAATTGTTGTGTTTGGGAAATTGTTCCTTGTATTTACTATTCCTAATGTTTGTTTATTAGTTTGATGTTTTATTTAATTCTTTTCCATATGTGCTTAATTGAAAGATAAAAAGAATGGGTTGGTGACGTGTCCTAAGACATCACATTTTTAATCAACCGTTGAGAGATGTGCACGTGCCCAGAGTTCAGGGCGTGACACAAAGCCAATCAAGAATTAATATCACAAATTAATTTCACAAAACCAAACATATAATTTTCCACACACATCCACTAAGATACCTTTGGGAATTCATTTCATAAATACTCATTAAACCATTTCGAATACCATATAGAGTAGCAAAAGCCCAATCCCAAGTTATGCATCAAATATGCTATAAACATCACTTTTGCCTTTTAACCAAATCACACTTTGCACATAATACATCAATCCTTTTCATTTTCAAATACATTAGTTCACAAATTCAAAGAATAGATAGCACTATTCATCTAAGAATGCTCAAGACGAAACAACATACAAACTTTTTCGCATTAGATCTCTCTTCACGGAACTCTTTTTCAATTGAGCTTACAGTTAAAAAACAAAACCCTTACCCATAGCTTGGCTTACCCAAATCCTAACTAGCAACCAACTACATTTGGCTTGAAAGCTGCTAATCCAATACTGTTCATCATCATACCTTATTTTGAAAATTTGTTTCAAGCTCCGTAAATCTAAATAAGTTATGTAAAATCCTACAATTTCACAACATCTTAAACTATCGGTCCTTATAATTTTTTAAATTAAGAACTTCCAAATTGGAATTTGCAATTCAAATTTCACTTAATTAAAATTTAAAATTACTCCGATCGGGGAATATATGAGTAAAATTTAAAAATTACTCATAGAATTTAAAAAAAAAAAAAAAACTTTCGGACTACTAGAACTCTCTTAGCTTGGCTGACCCAAAACCTAACTAGCAGCTGACTACATTTGGCTTGAAAGTTGCTAGTCCAATATTGTTCATCATATGTTCCGTATTTCAAAAATCCGTTTCAAGCTCCATAAGTCTAAAAGAGCTATATGAAATCCTACAGTTTCACAATATCCTAAACTATTATTTCTTATATTTTTAATCAATAACTTTTAAATTCGAATTAGTAACTCAAATTTTGCCTAATTCTGAATTTATGCCTTAATTCAAAAACTTACTCTGATTAGGGAATAAATTACTTGAATTCTTACCGTACGTTTTAAATCGAAATAAAATAGACTTGACGAGAGTTGTGACATGTACGCGCGAGCTTCTCCTTTCCCTTTTCTGCTTTTCCTTTTCTACCGTGCGAGCTCTTCTTTTCCCTTATAAAGCTGAATCCACTTTTTCGTCTTTGTATTTTCAGCGGTCAACTTTTTCCTTTTTTTCTTTGACCGAGTCAAACTCTCTATTTTACAAAAGCCATATTCAATGAGCGTTCTCTTGGCTCGTGCAGATTCATGTTTGTTCCTTCTCACCCGAGATCATCATGACTTCAGATTAGTCCTTGAGATGTTTTAATTTATCAAGTCTCGATTATGAGTCCTCTGACCACTTCTTTACGGCTACAGTTGAGTAAGCTCAGTGAGGCAAGCTGTCGGCAGAAGAAATAAAAAAACAAAATAATAATAAAGAACAGGGCAAGCTGAAGCATGTGAATGAATGACTTCTGAGAGAAGCCGTTGAAGGATGATGAACGTCTCGCGTCGCCGGAAGGGGTATGAGCCCCAGGAGACTCCTCATTTCTTCAAGATTATACTCTCCGACACTCTCCAAAGTGGAAAGCTTGTATGTACTCTGCACTCGTATCTCAGTTCTTGTTTATGTTGGGGGGGTGTCAATGGGTTGAAGTATTGAGTGTATATGCTTTGGTACTCTTTCCTGAAAATGGCAAATTTCGTCAGTGCAATTTTTTATAAAGGACTTTAATGTACACCTGGTTCACACAAGCTCAGTTCATCGACCGTCTCACGCGGAACCGGCATGACCTAACGGTTGGGTGTGGTGCATTTCCGAAGATCTAATTAAGGTGATGCATTGGGTTCACATATACTTGAAATTTCATCGCAGATGATCCCAAAGAGGTTCGTAGCAAAATATGGACACCGCCTGCCAAACCAGTTGCTTCTCAAAGTTGCAGGGGATGCAAATTGGCCAGTGGAACTAGAGAAGAGCGATGACAGGGTATGGATTTTCCAAGGATGGAGAAATTTCTTAGATTACTACTCCATCAATCTTGGAAATTTGATAGTCTTTAGACTTGAAGGGGCTTCTTTCTTTCATGTTCTAATATTCAATGAAAGTGCGTCTGAGATAGAGTATCCCCGGAAACCCATAGCTCCTGCAAAATTATTAGATCCTGAGACGGTCAAAATAGATGATGTCTCGACGGAGTTGGGGGAGCACATCATTTTGCCTGGAGAAAGAAGGGAATTGAAGTCGCCATTGTGCTCGGCTTCACCTGATAAGCTGATGATGAAATCCGATCTTGTTAGCAAAGATCGGAGTAAGTCCTACGCCTCTTTGCTGACACCACATTCTGAATCTAAAGGCTCTCATTCAGGAGATAGAAGGACTTCAAAGCTGAAGAAAAACGTGCATTCATATTGTTCGTCACGATACTGTGGTGCTATGATTTATTTCCCTTAAACATAACTTTCTTTCCTCTCTCAACTGTTCAAGTGACTGAATAGGTCTCTTGTTTCACTTTTCTGCAGGCAGGATCAAAGAGTCTGAGAAAAGAGCAACCCCCTTTGAGCAGAATCGTCTTAGTTCTAGATGTCCAAACCCACCTGATGCTCTGAAAAAGGCCAGGAAATTCAAATCAGAACATCCTTCTTTCCTCATCGTTGTACGGGGATGCTATCCTGAGCACTCTAACGTGGTAAGAACTTATTCATTACATAAAACAGAGATTTCAGGACGTTTCATGTTGACTGCACAGCAAGAATTTCTAACAACATCATTAAAATTTGGTGATAGTATTTGGTATAGTTTTGAATGTGAAAGTGCGTGCATGCGTCTATCAAGCTTCGGGCAAAGGAGCAACAATGGGAAAAGATTATGTATTACGAGTGGTGATAGCATGGGATTTTCTAGTTGGTCTTGGACGTCAAAAACCGTACAATGAAGGCTATTAATAGACTTTGCTCACCAACTTAAGGCACATTTACAGCTACAAGTGTTTGGTTTTTCCCACAAAGCTTTTATCCTTATCTTGGTTATTCGTGTTGCCCAAGTACTTTGTCAGAGAAGCGAGGGAAAAACAGTACTCCTTTATCGTGTCCCTAAGATTTGTTTCATCACGATCAAATTGGTTTTTACAAACATGTACTTGATCAGAATGTACCTAGTGGATTTTTGAAGAGCCAGATAAGGAAAAGCCTGGTAGTCGAAGATGCAATACTCGAGTTTCGGGGCAGGTCATGGACTGTGAAGTTCTTCAACTATCCAAAACGCTACTGTGGAAAGTTCTCGGCTGGTTGGGCCATGTTTGCGACTGATAATTCCTTGAGCACAGGAGACGTTTGCGTCTTCGAACTGATCAAGAAGAGTCCAATGGTCTTCAGAGTCTCGATTTTCAGGCGTGCCGGTTAGGCATGAAGCCTCGATCATGCATGCTGCTGAGGAGGGAACATTTTGGTAACATTCTTGTCTCTCTCCTACCGGAGCATTAGGCATTAGTTATGAAGATGCTGGTTAAGTATGGTCCTTTTTCTTTTCTAATTGGCACAATGAAAATGGAATCATGAGTGTACCAGATACTTTACTTTGATAAAACTCTAGTTGGGTGTGCATTTTATGTTGATGGAACAGTGGAATCTTGGCAGCTTACGTCCTGAAATTTGTTGGAAGTTTTCCTTACACGCACTTGTCAGAGCGGCTTAGACTAGTAGGCGCAGTTGATCCCACTTTGCTATTTATATTGTGTAACAAACTAACCTTGCAAGGCCCCAAGAAGCCAAGAGGCCCAAGAGCCCATAATAGGTATTTACCAGTTATGCCTCTCCAGGAGGTGATGGTTGGACAGGTTTGGACCTATGGGTCGGAAGATCAGGTCTAATGTGTTTCCCATACCCATTTGTAATATAAATGAAAATTTCGTGTCGGCTAGGGCCAGAGTTTGGCGGGCCGGGCTTCTCATGTAAGGATAATACTCAAACCCGGCCATTTACATCTAAGGTCTTGGCAAGCAAAATGGGCCACCCACTTTTTGATCACCTCTACTATCTTTATATCAATTTTTTGCCTCTCCAATTTTTCTCTATTATTTTAGGCGTGGAAAGAGTCTTGCCTACCCTCAAGTCTTCTTTACTTGTACTGTGCAGATCAATTGTGTGCTCTTAAAGTACAATTCAGTGCAATCAGTGCACCACCTCGGTTGGTTTTGTGCATCATCAAATAGTTAGCATGTCAATTTGGAAAGCGCACTTGATCTTTAGAACTGTGGAGTTGAAGTGATGAATCACTATAGCCACTTCTGCACTCTCAGGCAAACTCGAAACATGTTTTATCTATAGGATGTGTATTAATAAAGGCCAATAAACGCCACTGTCTTCCATCCATAAAAGTAAGTGATATACATTTAATGGAGTCTTATCGATTATATTGTCAATGGAAAAAGGTAGCTAAATTAATTAATCAAAGATGACATGTCGTTTCACTTTGAGGACTCTCTCTCTCTCTCTCTCTCTCTCTCTCTCTCTCTCTCTCTCTCTCTCTCTCTCTGTTGTGGTTCAAGTCTTTCGTGTTATGTCAACAATGTCCCACGAGGTGTTTCGGCTTTCAAACATTATTTACATTCGAAACTCAATAATTCAAAGATAGAGAAATGTCTTTTGTTGAATTGCCTGACTAGTGCTGTCAAAGGCAATTGTTATCAAACCTTTTGAGTCTTCTATGCATTCCTGAAAAACATGATGCACCGCCCTTTCAAATCTGCACTAGCAGCTCCTCCATCCTTTCATTAGTCAACCATGATATGCACTCTCTTTTTCTTTTTTCATACTCCACAGACGCGAGCATCCCGGTTATTAAGAGTCAATGAAGTACTTTGGAAACCCCATAAACTCAGGTTTTGGCCTGTACACGTAGGCTTAACTCAAAATATTTTTCACTTAGTTGGTGGGATTTGAACAAGCGATCCTCAAATGTCCCGACTAATTGCGCCAACTTTAGGGTTGATATGTGTTCTCTATATTATATACTTCGCAGAGTATACTCCTCTCAAATAAATGTAGGTATCTCATGCATAGGGTCAACGTTACATGCATTATCTTTGTCAACGCTGGGGCTTGATATGCATTCTCTTTAGACTCTTGCTCAAGAACTCAACCTTAGCATCGTATTCCGCTTCCAGTAATTGATGATCATGATCTCCTCGCATAATGTTGTTTTGCAAGCTAGAAAGTGACAAACTCTACTTGAGCAGATATCTGCACATGCTGCTTCTTATCAAATTACCTCAAAGCATTTTAAACATTTCCACCTTGTCAAGAAAGACAAACACGAGAAAGCCTCTATTCTCACAATGCCAAGCACCTTCAACAATCTACAAGAAGTCAGGTTACTTAAACCAGAAATTAAACAACTCAAGTAATTGCGGAGGAGAATGATCATTTAACACTATTTGGACAATATCAGAAATTCCTGGACCCTGAAATTTGACAGCAGCATAAGGAGATTCTTGAAACCATATATCATTACCAAGGGATCTATCAAGCTGGCGGCCCACAAATCCTTTCAAACTTCTATTGGTTCTGGTAAAAAAAAGTCCCCGCTTAACTTGAATATCCTAGACCAGAAAGACGTCTCGTAGAATGTCTCAAAGCCCAGAAGATGAGCTTCATCGATATTTTCAAAACTACAAATTTAGAAAGACTGCATTTAGTGTTAAAATCTTCCATTAAAAGCCAAGGAGTAGAGATCTCTCTTGAAACATCTTGTAATAAAATCTCCCCAATAGCATTAGCAACATAGACATTAGGGAGATGAAAAGATACATAGTTACATTGGTTCAAACGCTGCAAAACAGCTTGCGGGCTCAACTGAACTTCAAGAAAATCCAAATTCTACCGGCAGGGTTTATCACTATAACTATGAACCCAATACTTGTTAGGAAGTTGAAATTTGGCAATAGTTGAGTCCTTAACTATAGTTCTAGAAGACAAAACAATTGAAACATCATTCTAAGCCACTACTTTTTCTTTTTTTATAACTTCTTGATGCTTATGAAACTTATGGTACATTTGGTAACCATTGTTCCTAAAAACAATTTCTACTCAGAAATAATTTTTTTTTTTTTTAGTTATGTTCCCCAAATGAGTTTCCAAACATTTGAAAACATTTGATAATTATCCAAAATTCCTACTCTCATAATAAAAATGAATTTGGTACGACGACCCTTAATTTTTTTTACTTATAATTCTTTTAACTTCTTGTTATAATTCTATGACATTTTTCTTTTCCTTTCCTTTATTTTTCCTTCTCTTTTTCTTCCTCTAGCTGATTGCCAACCACGACGATGACCAACAACCAGCAAGATGATAGTTAGCATGGTCGCTGGCCTTAGGGGAGCCTTGTCAACCCTCGACAAGGTCAAGCCTTGTTGTGGCTAGGTGAGGCTTGACCTCGATAGATCCGTCTAGGCTGAGCCTTGCCCAACCATGGCGAGACTCAACGAGGGTCCAATGACTAGGGAAAGGAAGAATAAGAGGAAGAGAAAAAGAAAGAAAAGAAAAGAGAAAAAAAATGGTTCGAGAATAAGAAGTAATCTTTTTTTTTTTTTAACTTCTTGATTTTTTTTTCACATCTACTCTCGGAAATTAAAAAAAAAAAGTTACCAAATGGATTTCTAATCTTTTTTTTTTTTTTAGGAACAAAAAAATAGAATAAGACATTATTTGGCACGTTATCAAACAGGCTCTTATTAGCGCTCCTAGTATTCAGTGTTGCATGTTCATTTAGAAAGAATGGACGATTTGGGTTTTACCAGTCAACTTTTTCAGCATTGTAGTTTCAGCCTTCTACATTCCCCTCTACTCCTGCACAATTTTCTAACTTCGATTGAATTCTTGGCTGCCATGTAATTTCCCTAGGAGAAATTTTGGAAGTCCACGAGGTAACCGCCATGCCATCCTCATGGGGAAGAATGGAATTGTCTCCATCGGATACATTCGAGACTTTGAATCTAGGAACCCTACCTCATTCATTTTCAAACCATCAAATTTATTTGTCAATTGCATGTTGCTTGCCGGTGTCAATTGAGGATGCATTTGGTTCAGCTTTCCCAAGAGGTTTCAGCCTCCAAAGCCCTTTGGAAAAATGTTGGGGTGTTTAGCAAGGCTGTCCAAGGAGCTTTCCGTCAAATGCTAACCTTAGAAAAAGCTTAAAGCTCAATGCCGATAGCTTTGAGTTTTCAATATTTTGCCAAATGCCGAAACTACTTTTTTTTTTCCAAAACTACTATCATAATTTTTTAGTTTTTTCGTTTTTATCTCTCATTATTCCAAAAATGCCCTTACCTTCACTAGAGTTGACAGAGTTTAATATTATTTAATAAAAAAGAAAAATTTTATCCAAAAACTCTTTATAAAAAAAAGATTTGCCAAACACTCTTTAAGTCAAAAATAGCTTTGTAAAGAATTTTTAACCAAATGTAATTTGCACTTCCCCAAAGCCCTTTAGGCGAAAAATATTTGCATTTCTCCAAAACCCATTTCCAAAACTGAACCAAATGCAGCCTGAGAGTGGGGAGGCAACAAACCCTCACTATCCATCACAATCTAATCAACACGGGTTGTAGCCTTTTAGGAATCTACTTCTTAACTTCCTTTCTATGCTTCAAATTATGACAAAAAGCCTAAAGCCCCAAGGGATATGTGATTTAAACACAATGGTAGACTAAATAGTATAATCTTTATGTTTAGGGGTTGAACCTCAATTTATTATCATCACTTTCTTAAGTTTTTTGGGATCACATCTATCTGAAAAAAAAAAAAAATCAAATTGTAAAGTGCACAAGTGGTGATAGCTCACAAAAACTCTCTCCTTTGCTAAAGGAATCAAACTTTGAAGGGTCAAGCCCTTTAAAAATTGTAAACGAATGATCATTTACAAAAGGTTAATACTACAAAATAAGTCACGCTAGTATCCATTGTACATTTACTCTAAACTAATGTTGTTTTACAAGAAATCTCGAACTAGCTTATTTACCCTAAATTAATTTCCGTATCATCAAAACTCTCAAACTAGTAACCTTGACCAAAATCTAATATCCATTAGCATTTTTTTAATATCCTATTAAAATGCATAAATAGACATGTCAAATGAGTACAAGACTGATGTAACTTGAAAAATGATAGATCTATCATGGAAAATTCACGTGTGTTAGTAGCATTTCATTTAATATCTCATAAAAATGTGGTAACACCAATATTTTGATGACTTATTTAGTCATTTATTACAAAGGAATATTAGAGATTTATCCCAATCCCTACATAAAAATATTAGTGAAATTGCATATATATATTAATAATTTTAATTAACCCCATATATTGCATTTTAATTGGACTAGAGCGGGAGAATTACCAAAAAGTTATAAACTTATTGCAATTATACCAATTTAGCCATAAACTTTTTTTTTTGCCAATTTAGTCCTAAAACTTTTATAATTGTGCAAATTCAGTCCATCCCCAAAATTGGCCAATCGGCAATTGCTTGACATGGAAAATTTTTTAATATATTTTTTTTTGAATTTTTTTAATCCTTTTTTCTTTTTTCCCCCACCTTCTCCTTCCTTTGGCCAGCCGGCGGCAAGGGCCGACTAGGTTAGCCTTGCTGACCACTAGTGAGGCTCGCCCCCACTAACCACTAGTGAAGGCAAGCCTCACCTAGAGACAGCGAGGCCGCCGTTGCCACATTTGGTGAGGCTCGGACTTGCACAGCCATGGCAAGGTCAAGCCTCGCCATCCTTGGGCGAAGAGCCTCACCGACCACCAGCGAGGTCGACCCTCGCCTTGGTTGGGCGAGGCCTTACCAAATCTGGCGAGGGCCGAGCTCGCTGGATCTGGCGGGGCCTCACCCTCACCAATGGCTGGCGAGGTTGACCTCACTGGCCTCGCCTCCGGCCAACTAGGGGAAGGAAAAGATGGGGAAAAAAAAGAAAAAAAAAAAGAATTCAAAAATTTTAAAAAGATACTTAAAAATTCGAAAAAAAATAAAAATATTTATATTTTAAAAATGCCACGTCGGCGCTTGCCCGGACAACCGATGTCCACATCGGTGTCATGGCCGAATGGACTGAATTGACACAATTGTAAAAGGTTTATGACTAAATTGGCCCCAAAAAAAAAAAAAAAGTTTATAACTAAATTGGCATAATTAATAGGTTTAGGACTTTTTTAGTAATTTTCCCGCACTGGAGCTAATGGACTCAAGCATGAAGGCCTAAATTTAATTACACGGACAATGCGCATTATAGTGCAGATTAAGCCAAGCCCATTGAGAGCTTTGGTGGCTGAAAATATCACACAGGTTGCCACATGGGAAGCTGAAATAAGACATATTGCATTATAAAATGATGTTTGGAGAAGATAAAGGTATCATCTTTGAAAATTGCAATTATGGGAAAATAGAAGAAGCGAATAATCCAATTTCCTAATGAGAATAGTCATATAATCAATAATAGGAAATAAGGACATCACCTCATCTTGCAAGAGGTGCCCTAAATCTGGACTATATAGACATGTTTCATCATAAAAACAAATAATCCTTAAATTTTGGCCTAGTGTACAATGTAGTCTTTGAACTTTTAATTTATTTGATATAATCCCTAAACTTTAACCTTATGTGTCATGTGGTTCTTGAACTTTTAATTTGTTAAATATAATCTCTAAACTTTTGGTACATGTTAAATTTAGTCCACAAATTTCATAAAAATATTTAATGTTATCTCTAATCTTAATGGAAAGACTAATTTACCAATGAGAGGAATTATGCTTAGAACTATAGAAGACCAAGTTAGTTGCAGCAAGTATGCTATCTCACAATAGGTGAACCCCTATTCAAGCTTTCAAGAGACTGTCTTTTAGCTATGAACTACTCAGAAATTTGGATCAAAGCATAAAGACATTCAAAGATGCCAAGATAGTAACATCAATAACTTAATAAAGCTGCATTTTTCAAAGAATCATATCAGGTGGAGAAGAAGAATTGTATAATTCAGGATCTACTTTAAACATTTGCTAAAAATTTAAGATCACATTGAAAAATAAGTTAAAAGTTTAAAGATTATATTGAATGTTAAGTTAAAGGTACGGTGAACAAACCAAAATCTCAAGGGGTACATTGCACAATACGCGTTAGGATAAAGTTTTGGACCATGTGTACCGAGAAAGGGGGACGTACGGCATACATTGAAAACTAGGGAAGAGAAAACAGAGGGAGGACAAAAGGAGGGTCAGAAGGAAAAGGCCAAAAGAAAGCTAGAAAAAGAAAAGCACCAACAGAAAGAGTCAAAGAAGTGAGATGAGAGAGAGAAAGAGAAGCGTTTCTTCTTCCTCGGGCGTGCGCTTCGTCTGCGGCCACTTGTGCAGCTGCCGAAATCCTTCCCGGCGCCCTCGCGCATGAACCGTCGCTGCAGCTTCTTCAGGGCACCGCTGCCCCGATCTGGTGGCGCTCTTTACCGGTAGCGACGTCAGTTTTCTTGCAGGCTTTTCGGTGTTCTCCTGCGAGCACGATCCCACAGCCAGCTCTCAACGGCGACACATGGAGCTCCGGTAGCCCCAGCCCGGTGCCGCTCTCCAGATCCCCTCGTGACCAAGTCAGTCCACGCCGGTTTCATCACGAGCTCAGCCGCGTTGTCATCAACTTGCCAAAGCTCCGGTGGCAGCATCCCAGCTCCTCCCAACGCCGCGGCTTGCAGTCCTGTTTCCTCTGCTACGCTGGTTCTTCCGTTTGCAGGTTGCCCAGACCAGATCACCACCTACGCCGCATCAAGCCGGCCTCAGTCCAGCCTCTCTCCCTGCATTAACAGAAAGGTAAAAGAACATTTGGCTTGTCTTAATGGAGGCTATTAAAAACCTCATCAGAGCTCTGTGTAATCAACTGACGTGTCTAAATGATATTTATTTGATCTATGTATCATGTGTCCTTTCTTCTTGTTGAGGCCTCCAAATGATATTTATTTGGACGCTTGTGTACCCTAAACCAAATTTACAAAGACCGCACACAAATCTTTTTGCCTTCTATTAAACCCTTATGTTAATCTAGAAAGATAAGATACAAACATAGTAAAAGTGAGAACTTTTTCCCCAAGCAGTTTTGGAACGAAACTCTTCATACACTAATGAAATTGAAGCATATATCATGAACGAAAGATACATACATTTCATTATCTCAAACATGTTTATTAAAAAAAAAAACATGTTTGTGCATTAATTGGAGTATATTCAAAGTAATAATTGCACACAACACATGAATGATTAAAGTTTACTTAGGTTCCATTTGTTTTTCGGAACAGAAATGATTTGAAAAATATTTTCCTAAAAATAATCGCTTGTATTACTTAAAATAATTAGTCATTGAAATATATTTTATGTCTGAATATTTTCATGAAAATATCTTTCGTTTATTCATTTTTCGCAATATAGAACGGAGCATGCTTTTTCAAAATAAATTGTTTTACTTACTCCGAAGGAGTCAAAGCCATGTTCAATGAGCGTTTGAATGTTTGTTCCTTCTCACCCGAGATCATCATGACCACTATAAGTCTCCATTACAAGTCCTCTGACCACTTATTTAGTGCTACAGTTGAGTAAGTTCAGCTGTGGCAAGCTGCCGGCCGAAGAAATAAAAGGAGCCAGGGCAAGCTGGTGCATGTGAATGCCTGATATCTGAACCAACCCGTTGAAGGATGTCGAACGTCTCGTATCGCTGGAAGCGTTATGAGCCCCCGGAGAGTCCTCATTTCTTCAAGATCATACTCTCCGACACTCTCCAAAGTGGAAAGCTTGTATATTCTGCACTCCTATCTCAGTTCTTTTTTTTCTTTTGGTTGGTTGGGGGGGGGGGGGGTTTCTTTGGCACTCTGTCCCGTAAATGGCAAAAATTCCATCAGTGAAATTTCTTTTATCAGCAAGGACCAGTGTGATCTAATGGTTTTGGATGAGTGCATTTCTGAGGATCCAGTGGTGATGCATTGGGTTCAAATTTCATCGCAGATAATGCCAAAGAAGTTCGTAGCAAAATATGGAAACCGCCTGCCAAACCAGTTGCTTCTCAAAGTTGCAGGGGATGGAAATTGGCCAGTGGAACTAGAGAAGTGCGATGGCAGGGTATGGATCTGCAAAGGATGGAGGAATTTCATGGATTATTACTCCATAGATCACGGACATTTGATAGTCTTTAGACTTGAAGGGGCCTCTTTTTTTCATGTTCTGATATTTGATAAAAGTGCAACTGAGATAGAGTATCCCCGGAAGCCCGTAGCTCCTGAAAAGTCATTAGACCCTGAGGTGGTTGAAATCGATGATGTCTCCACAGAATTGGGGGAGCACATCATTTCGCCTAGAGAAAGGAGGGAGTTGAAGTCGCCATTGTGGTCGGCTTCACCTGAAGGTAAAGGCTCTCATTCAGGAGATAGAAGGACGTTCAAGCTGAAGAAGAACGTGCGCACGTATTGTTCGTCACGAGACTATGGTGGTATGATTTATTTCCCTTAAATATAACTTCTTCCTTTCTCTCAATTGTTCAAATGACAGAGTAGGTCTCTTGTTTCACTTTTCTGCAGGCATAACCAAAGAGTCTGAAAAAAGAGCAACCCCTTTTGAGCAGATTCATCTTAGATCTAGATGTCCAAACCCACCTGATGCTCTGAAAAAGGCCAGGAAACTCAAATCAGAACATCCTTCTTTCCTTATCGTCGTGCAGCACTACTATCTCAAGCACTCTAACGTGGTAAGAATTTATTAATTGACACAGAGATTTCACGACATTTCAAAACCTCACAGCAAGATTATCTAATGACATTATAAGAATTTGGTGTTAGTATCTGGTATAGTTTTGAATGTGAAAGTGCGGGCATGCGTCTATCGGGCTTCTGGGCAAAGGAGCAACATTGGGATAAGATAGTGTTTTACAAGTGGTGATATGCATAGGATTTTCTAGTTGGGACTTTGCTCACTAACTTAAGGCACACATTTACAGCAACATGTCTTTGGTTTTTTCCATGAAACTTTTATCCTTATCTTGAAATTTCTTGTTGCCCAAGTACTTTATCAGAGGAGCGAGGGAAAAACAGTGCTCCTTTATCATGTGCCTACTAGTTTCATTGTGATCAAAGTGGTTTTTACAAACATGTACTTGATCAGCATGTACCTGGTGGATTTATGAAGAACCACATAAAGGAAAGCCTGGTAGTTGAAGACTCAACATTCGAGTTTCAGGGCAGGTCATGGACCGTGAAGTTCTTCAACTACCCAAATTATTACTGTGGAAAGTTCCAAGCTGGATGGGCCATGTTTGCGTCTGATAATTCCTTGAGTGCAGGAGATGTTTGCGTGTTCGAAATGATCAAGAAGACTCCAGTGGTCTTCAAAGTCTCGATTTTCAGGCACACCGGTTAGGCACGAAGTGGCGAATATGCGTGCAGCTGAGGAGGGAACATTTTGGTAACATCCCGGTCTCTCTTTCCTCCTGGAACATTAGATATTAGTTATGGAGATGCTGGCAGAATATGGTCTTTTGGTTTTCCGATTGAAACAAATGAAAGTGGAAGCCATGTATGTACCAGATGCTTTGCTTTGATGAAACTTCAAGTTGGGTGTGCATTTTATTTTGACGAAACAGTGAAATCTTGCCGGCTTCCGTCTTGAAAATTTGTTGAAAATTTTCCTCGCACGCACTCGCGAGAGGGGCTTAGACTAGGCCCAGTTGATCCCAGCCTTGCTATGTATATTGTGTTACCAACTAACCTTGCAAGGCCCCAAGAAGGCAAGAGGCCTAAGAGCCCATAGAAGGTATTTTACCAGTTACGCCTGTCTAGGAGATGATTGTCGGACAGGTTCGGACCCGCGCGGGACCGACGGTCATGTCTAATGTGTTTTCCAAGCCCACCTATAACCGACACGTAAATTTCGTGCTGGATAAGGCCAAGGTTTGGCAGGTTAGACTTCTCGTGTAACGATGTTTGTCCAAACCAGCATATTTACATCTAAGGCCTTGGCAAGTAAAACTGGCCCCCTGCTTGTTGATCACCTCTATTGTCCTTAAAGGACAGGAGGCTTCTCTAATTTCCACTTCTATTGAGCAGATCAACTTTGTGCTCCCAAAGTCCAGCCCAGTTGATTTGGTTCATCACCTCAGTTTGAGCCATTCCAAGCCGGTTCGTTTTGCACATCATCAGTTGGTGAGCACATCAATTTGGAAAGTGTACTTGATTTTTAGAACAGCGGAAATGAAGCAACAAATAAGTATAGCTACGTCTGTACTCTCAGGCAAACTTGAAACATGTTCCTCTCTGGGAAGTAAAGGCTACCGATCATCCTTCCGTAAAAAATAACTGCGATATCCAGTTTTTGGAGTGTTATCGAGTATATTATCGATTGCAACAGGTAATTCGATTAATTGATGGCAGACAATGTGTTGTCTCACTTGGTTTCTTTATCTCAACAATGTTATAGTTGAAGTCTTTCACATCATGTCAACATTGTCTCAAGAGCACAAGCTAATTGTACAAATTACCTGAGGGAGAGGGGATTCAGTTTTCAAACTACAATTGCATTTGAAACTCAATAATCTAAAGATAGAGTTTTTTTTTTTTCGTTTGAATTGCTTGACTAGTGCCGTAGCGTAGAGGCAATTCTCATCAAAACCTTTTAAATCTTTTATGCATACATGGAAATTAAGATGCACCACTCTTTCAAAACTGTATTAGTAGCTCCTCCATCTTTTCATTAATCGACAATGATATGTGTCCTCCCCTCTCTAATTTTTATCTTCATAATCCATAGGCACAAGGATGGTGACCCAATTATATGAAGGCCTATGAAACATCGTGCAAGCTGTAACAACCCAATCCGATAAGGGCGGGGAGTGGTTGCCAAGGTCAAAAGATTTGGACAAAGAGCAGCTTCTAGCAAGTTTTTTTATCATGGTGAAGGGAATATGAATAAACTAAACCATGCACCAAATAGGAAGAGAATAATTCCATAATATATATGTGAAAAATCGAATTAACTCGCAAAGACACTTTTTGATGTAATGGTAAGTTTTGCTTTGGAACTCCAAAATTAAGCAAGCCCAGTCTAGAGCATTATTTTAATTGGTGACCACCTGAAAAAGTGTCTATCTATACGCCAAAAAGATAAAACCATGAGACCTGATAAGAAACGAGTCAAAGTGAATAATATCTTGAATGGGTTAATTTAGAAATGTCACTGAGCTAAAAATCCTCCAACAGCCCAATTAACTAAGCCAAAGCTAAAGGGTTGACATGCTTTATCTTTATTAAATACTTGGGAGAGCATGCTCCTCCCAAATAAATGTAGCTCTCATGTCTATAGGATCAACATTACATGCATGTTTTTTTGTCGACGCTGAGGGTTGACATGCAATCTCCTTAGACTCTTGCTTCCATAACTCGATACTAGCAATCAAAATTCTCTTCCAGTAATTGATGATCTTGATCTCCTTGTAATGCTGTTTTTCACGCTTGAAAGTGGCAAACTCAACTTGAGCAGAAATCTGCCCATCCTGCTCTCTATTAGGTTAACTCAAAGCATTCTTAACATTTTTCAGCTTCTCATAAAGGACAAAAACAAAGGAGAGCTTCCGTTCTCACAGTGCTAAGCACCTTCAACAGTCTTTAAGGAAAGTCAAGTTGCTTACACCAGAAGTTGAAGAAATTAGATGGTTTCGAAGGAGAATAATCATTTAACAATAATAGGACAACGACCGAAAACTCCTGGAGCCCGAAAATCAATAGCAGCACGTGGAGGCTGCTGAAACTTTATTTCTTGACTGCCATTTTAGTCTTCCTAGGAGAAATCTCGGGAGTCCAAGAGATGACGACAAACATTGTCCTCGTGTGGATGAATAAAATCCTCCTCCCCATCGGATACACGTGGAGACTTTGAATTTGAAAGACCCTCAAGCAGCCCTATCTTATCCTCCCCACTCATTTACAAAGCACCTAATTTATTTGTCAATTGTTAGCTAAATATGTTTTTTTTTAGATGAGAAACCAGCTTGCAGCCGACAGTCGGGCCGTAAATACTTGATGGCGCTAGCGCAGGACCCACCACCATGACGTCACGCTTAATACCACTAGCGACCACGCTGGGATTTGAACTCATCCCCTTTGTGAGGGGGATGGAAGTCCAAGCCAGCGCGGCCACCACATGGTGTGGTTGTTAGCTAAATGTTGGCGTCCACTAAGAATGGGAATGAAAAATTGCTCAATTTTTTTAAAAAATCTATTTTGTTTTAGTGCCAAATATTTTAATCTTACTAATTGAGTTTAAAACATTTTCATGTTTTACCAATTAAGTTCATCCAACCAATTCTGATTGAAATTTATCGTTGTGAATATTGATTGTTTAATATGACATTGTCAACTCGACGTTGATGATTTTTAATAATAGTTTAATGTTTTTTTTTTCAAATTTTTATTCAATTTTTAAAATTTTCTTTTCCTTTTTCACTCCTTCTTCTTCCTCTAGTTAGCTATGGAGCTTAGGTGATCGCGAGCCATCAACCAAGGGAAATAACCAACAAGGTTCATCATTGCCTAAACTAGACAACCAACTAGAGGAAGAAGAAGGAAGGGAAAAAAAGAAAAAAAGGAAAAGGAAAGGAAAAATTAATAAATAAATAACTTAAATTATATAAAAATATTATTAAAAATTGTCTACGTCGGCACTTTAATTATACTATATAAGATAACCCGTGTCCACATCAACGATTTCTAACAAAAATTGATCAGATAAAATAAATTGATAAACTTGAAAATATTTAAGACTTAATTGATAAAAGTAAATACTTATGATTAAAATGATAAAAATATAATAAATTAATGACTTTTACATCATTTTTCTCAATGAAAAGGCACCAAATCCTCACCTTCTATCACAGTCTAATAAGCACAGGTCCCACCCTCCTTAAGAGCCTACCGCTTGACCTACTTTTTTCAGTTTAAAGTACACAGAAAGAATCGACTTTTTCCTCTCAACGAATGTTGAGTTTTCTCTCTATCTCGTACGTGATAGCTACCCCTCTTTCCCCAAAAACTCACTCGCTTGAACCCTAAAATCAACTCCCATGGCTGATTCTGGACTGTTTCCACCTGATTAAGCCTCCCTCAGCCGGTTCGGATAGCCAATGTTGTTCGTCGGCCATCTACAGCTCCCATCCTCTTTGGATTTTCCACTACCTCCTGGTAGCTTCGCTCTCTCTGACTGGAGGCCCGTGCTGGTGTCTCTTCTGTTTGATTGACCCAATTTCATGTCGTTGAAATTCCCTATCTTCCGTTCCCATGATCGCCATCCATGGACCGACCAGTCCTTCCACTAAATTCTGATCCTTCATCCGATAACCCTAATTTTGGCTCTTCGTCCGCTACTCTTTTGGGCCTCCTTTATTCTCTTCTTTTCCTTCGCGGTATTATTACCTTTCCATTCCCTTCCTCATGGCCCATCATAATCATCCTCTTCACCAATCCTCAACCCACCCCTCTTCCCTTGCGAATTGATAACTCTATAAAAATAGAGTTATTTTACCTATTTTAGGCAACAATTAATGCATTATCTATGAGAAAACATTTGGATTTCCTTCTGATTATTTGAATTTTCCTTGTTTATGCAGAATAATGAGATATGAAGAAGATAAGGAAAAGAATGACAATTATCAGGAATTCAAATAAAAGCGGCGATGGAAGATGGATATCAAATCAGGAAATTCTTGATTTTATTCCCTGATGTTATCTGCAAGCATTGAGAGATAGATATTTTAGATTTCCTATAAATAGGAAGAGAGAGCAGCTAGGGTTTTTTTAGTTAGATCGTTTTCCATTGTTCGAGAGTTTTCAAGTATTTTGGAGAGAAGACAAAAGTGGTGACAGAATTCTTGTTCTTTGATTCAAGATGCTGGGTTTGATTTATATTTATATTTTTTCTTCTATTATGTTCTTATTTTCTTTTGTTAGGGCTACGATGTAACCTAACCATGATGATATAAATTTCATGATTTTTATGTTTTACAATTGATTTCATTCATGTGAGTTATATATTATTGCGTTTAATGCTTTTGAGTGACTGGCCACCACTTGAATGATCTGATGTGCATGTTTGAGACTGAGAGGTGATAATATGCAATTGCTCATTATAATATATAACCATGAATTAAACGTGGATAGAAATATACCGTGTTATTTGTGTAGCTTTCGGTGATAAGGTGATCCAAAAGACTCATGGTAAACCGGGAATATTCATAGTTTTTAATGTACTCATGTTTATTTTAATTCACATATAGATATAGTGGATTAATAAGCTGAGTAGGTTTGCTATACCTAGAGATAGGATAGTAAATAGATTAGGAAATTCCGCTATCACATATTTGATATTGTTCTTGTATTCACAACAATCTGAAATTCATATATAGTGGTTATGGTGAAATCGGATGCTCTAACATATTTATCTGATTGATTTTACTGCATTTAGTCTTCAAGTTTTGTTTTTAATTTATTCTAAATTATATTTTGATTTGTTAGATAAATTTTAGAATTAGTCTATTTTAGTATTTAATTGGTTTATTAATCATCGATCTCGTGGGACGATACTTTATCTCATCATTATTTTACTTGTTCGATACGTGCACTTGCATTTAAAATTTTACGAACAAGAATGGCAAGTCTCAAGCCTTGCTGTGAACTTGGCTTTCTCTGCTGCTTTGTTGACGGCCAAGTGCTGGCAGACATTTGCTCGCACCCCAACCAGAACAGGTTGTCCTTTGCATCTTTCCTAGTGATATTACAGTTGAACTAATGGTAGATCCTAGTGCAGAATCAAGTCGATTAGAGGCGCTATGTAAAAGTCTTGGCAACTTATGGTCTGAGGACGATGTTATAAACGTTACTCAAGGAATTTCAACTGAAAAACTTGCGGAATGCAGATGTACCTTATTTGGCAAGCTCTATTCCCATCCTAATGTTAATTTCCCATCATTCCTTAAGACTATGAAATGGGCTTGGAAGACAGAAAATGTTTCGTGTACCGCGTTAGAACCAGGTTTTTTCTCGTTCAAATTTAACTCTGAAGCTGAGAAACAGAGAATCCTCGATGCCGTTCCTTGGTCTTTTTCCAGCAACCTCCTTGTGCTGCAGCAGTGTGACCCGGATATCCCTGATATTTGCTATGATTTCTCCCACTGCCCATTTTGGGTGCATCTGTTTGGCCTCCCCTTTGGCAGAGTTACGATGGAGGTAGTTAGAGAAATTGCTTCAAAGACTGGAGAAGTTCTTGAGGTGAAGCTGGAACCAAAAGGAAACGGCATTTATAAGATTGGGAAGGCAAGGATTAAGCTCAACCTAGCTACACCTCTCAAAACAGGAGTAGTTGTTAACTTAGGATGCAAAAAGCTGTGGATCGAGTTCAAGTACGAGAGGCTACCACACTATTGCTATTCTTGCGGTAGAATTGGCCACTACGCCATCGCTTGCAAGGAAATTCTTTATGAATCTACAAGATTGGATGAAGACCTACTGGGTAATTTTGGGAATTGGTTGCGAGCTGAAGCATGGACTCTAAGCCCGTATGGAAAAATCTTCTATGGCAAACAATCCCAACTCATTGAAGAAGAGGAAATGGTGCCGAAAACTCCCCTTCAAGCGAAAATCCATGAAACTCAGCAACCATCAAATGCAGGAAAGCTTGCCATTCTGCCTCCCCGATCACAGCCTTTTTATGAGGAAGAACAGCAAGTTGGCCAACTTGTATCTTCTCGAGCTTTGACCATTATGGAGGGCAGATCTCCACAAAAGCGTGACAGCAGCTGCTTGGATGCTGAATCTATGCTCACCCTTCATAATGAAAACCTCAAAGCAGTTGAAAAAGAGAAGCAGCCCTGTTTAGCATCGGTAAGAAGTTCAGCGAAAGGTAAAGCAAAGGCTACCAAACTTCATACATCCAATAAAGGAAAAAGATTCTGCCCGTATGGAGCTCAGTCCACAAAAGTAATTGATGCTGAAAATTTACAACTCATAGAAATCCCAATCGTGGAGGAAGAGGAATCTACTCAATGGGCTTTAGTGGCTGGCCCTAATAAGCCACTGGTGCATCAATGAAACTCTTGAGTTGGAATTGTCAGGGATTGGGGTCTCCCCTGACAATTCAAGCCCTTAGAGTCCTTGTGACTCAAGAAAGACCCAACATTATATTTCTTATGGAAACAAAGAATCAAGAGCAGAAAGTTCTACGTTTGAGAAGAAGGCTTAAGTCTACTCACAATTTTGTTGTGAATCCAGAAGGTTTATCGGGAGGTTTGGCTCTCTTTTGGGATGATCGGGTTTCTATTTCCATCGAATCTCATTCTACTTCCTATATAAATATGCAATGTTTTCTGCATGAAAATAGACCGAACATGCAATTTACTTTCCTCCATGCTCCTAATGCATTTCATGAACGCCTTATACTCTAGGATGAACTACAAAGAATTAGTATCTCCAATCACAGCCCTTGGATATGCATTGGAGATTTTAATGAAATATTATACCATTGGGAAAAGGTAGGAAAGAGGATGGCTTAACATTGTCGCCTTATCGCATTCAGAGATTTTTTATATGCTTGTTCACTAATGGATCTGAAAGCTAAAGGGTGCGCCTTTACCTGGACAAATAGAAGAGAGGGTAATGAAAATGTCAAAGAAAGGCTGGACAGAGCATTATGCACCATGGAATGGAGAATAGCTTACCCGAATGCCGAAGTTACAGCCTTACTAGCCATTGGTTCAGATCATAGTCCTCTTCTCTTATCAACTTTACCTGCTCTAACACGCAAGAGGCGACAGTTTAGATACGAACCATTTTGGGCAGAGGATGATGAATGTAAGATAATTGTCAAGCGGTTATGGGAGGCATCTCACAAGAAGAACATGGTGGATAAATTATCTATTGTAGCGATGCAATTGATGGCCTGGAGCAAAAATTGTTTTCCTAATGCTTCGAAACAAACTGAGGGGCTGAAAAATGAGCTTGTGGCTCACATGAGCAACCTTATCTTGAAGTATAATCAGAGCAGAATTCAGAATATACATAAAGAAATCGACTCTCTATGGTGTTGGGAAGAAATGTTTTGGGCTATCAGATCTCGAGTCAAGTGGCTCAAATGGGGGGATAGGAATACCAAATTTTTTCATGCAGCCACTATACAATGGAGAAACAGGAACCGTATCTCGATGCTACTGAATGCCGAAGGCGATTGGGTGAGAAATCCTGAGAATCTCAAAAATATGATGGTGGATTACTTCAACAACTTATATACTTCGGTAGGACCGCGAAATTTCTAGCCTATTCTTGAACAAATCCCATCATTAGTTAATGCAGCTATGAACACAAAACTAACAAAAGCGTTGATTATGGAAGAAGTATATACAGCTACACACCAAATGGGTGCTACAAAAGCTCCTAGACCGGATGGTCTGAATGGCCTATTTTTCCATCAGCACTGGCAAGACATAGGTGGGGATAATTTCAGGGAAGTGCAGCTTTTCTTTGACTCTGGAACCATAAACCCAGCCATGAATAAAACCCGAATCACTATTATCCCTAAAACTTCAAACCCAGAAAGGTTAGATCAATTTCGGCCCATAAGTCTGTGTAACTTTAGTTACAAAATCATTTCTAAAATCCTTGCAAATAGACTCAAACCTTTCTTACAGATATCATTGCTGAGGAGCAGAGTGCTTTCGTCGGGAATTGGCAAATACAAGACAACATTCTAATTGTTCAAGAAGTTATCCACCGGTTACGAACTCAAGACAGGAGGAAAAAGTTTCAGGCCATTCTTAAACTTGACATGCAAAAAGCCTATGATAGAATCGAATGGGACGTCCTGCAGGAATGTTTACATAAAATGGGATTTAGTGCCAATTGGGTGAAGTAGGTTATGCAGTGTGTTACCACAGTATCATATAGCATCAATCTCAACGGTGAATCTTTACCCTATTTCAAGCCATCTTGGGGTATTCGTCAGGGAGATCCATTATTGCCATATTTGTTCATTATCGTAGCTAAGGTCTTATCTTATATGATGAAAAAAGCAATAGCAGAGGATACAATTCACGGCATCAAGCTAAACTGGACTTGCCCAACCCTTTCCCACCTACTATTTGTTGATGATTCTATTTTCTTCCTAGATTGCTCAGTACGGGAATGTCAAAACTTGTCAACTATACTTCATCACTACTGCTACGCATCTGGTCAAGCCATAAATCTCAACAAATCCGGACTGTTTTTCAGCAAAGGGTGTCCAAATAGTCTTAGAAGAAATATGGTATCGGTGTTGCGAATTCCCGAAATTGCGAAAACTGGGAAATATTTAGGAATCCCTTCAGACTGGGGGTCCTCAAAAAAAGATATGTTCGCTTGGATATTGGGCAGGGTCAACTCAAAGTTGGAAAGTTGGAAGGATAATTTGCTTTCAAGAGCTGGAAAAGAGATTCTTCTCAAAGCAGTAGTTCAGACAATACCTCAATATGATATGTCAATCTTCAGAATCCCAATCTCCATTATTAAAGCAATTGAGAGGAAAATCGCTAACTTCTGGTGGCGAAGCTCTAACAAGAATTCTGCTCTACACTAGCGTAAATGGGAGACATTAAAACTATGTAAGAACAAAGGCGGACTTGGCTTTAAGGATCTACAAGCTTTTAACACGGCTATGTTAGGGAAACAAGCCTGGAGGATTTCTCAATGTCCGAACACACTCTTAAACAAATTCATGAAAGGCCTTTACTTCCCGAACTGTAACTTTTGGCAAGCAAGGAAAGGCTCTCGCTCATTGTGGGGATGGCAAAGTTTATTGGCTGGCAAAAATGCGATTGCTCCCCAAACTATATGGGCTGTGGGTAACGGACAGAAAATTTCCATTGGAGAGGATAAGTGGCTCAAATTAGGTCAGATTGGAGGAAGGCCGATGCCCAATGAACTGACCAAAGTTGCTGAATTGATTGATTTTGAAGCTGGAATTTGGAAGGAACACCTACTGCTATCCCTTTTTGATGAATCCCTAGCAACAACAATTAAGGAAACACCTTTCGGACTCCCAACTACCAAAGATAAGTTGGTTTGGGCAAATAACAAATCTGGAACATATACGATAAAAAAGTGGCTACTTTTCAAACAGGAAACCAGATATTCATAGAGAATCTATGCCAACAACATCACACCAGTTTGACCCACTCATTTGGAAGCTTATTTGGAACTCTGTGCTACAACCAAAAATAAGATTCTTTCTATGGAGTGCATGCCAGAATGCGCTTCCTACCTTGGATAATCTTTATAGGAGAAAGATGGCACCTGAATTGATATGCCCAATATGCAAGTTAGAACCTAAGACGATTGAGCATACTTTATTGCTCTGCCCCTGGACGACCCAAATTTGGAAAGACCCAAACCTGAAAACATGCACAGATCGCATTGGCTTAACAAGGTTTGACGATTGGTTATCTAAATATTTTGTGAAGCAAGGAGACTCACATAAGTTTGAACTGGTTGCCATAGTTCTTTGGTGTATTTGGAAGGATCAGAATCTATTCATCTTCAGTCATCAGACCTTAAACCCGCACCAAACCTTGCTCAAAGCCAACACATCAAAGGACTGTTTCTCAGCTTGGAATAGAAAAGCCCCAAAAAAGAATCAAAGCCGAGGAGAATTTGAAAAATGGCATCCTCCAGCCCCTGGAACTCTTATTGTTAATATAGATGCCTCATTTGAAATTATTTGTGATGCCAACATGTCGCCGGAACGCTATCCACAGGAAGAAAATAGACTTATCTCACCAGGTAGAGAGTCAAGAAGTCCAGCACAGCCAGAGGAAGATCGTACCCCACTTGGAATATACGGCCATAGAGCTGAAGAGCAAGGTAGAAATATTCCCCTGCATAGCAATTTCCCACCTGCACTACACATTGTAGGGCCTGTGGAAAATGGTTGCCTTCAACTGACCCGACGAATCAACGTCGTTGAACCCTCTGCCTCTGCATCCGAAGATCAACACCTCCCACTTTTAACATCTGCAACCGAATACCCAGACCTCAGATTAACCGGAAATGTATCCCTGCATCATTGCAGCACAATCAACCAGCCAAAGACGCTCACCATGGCAATCCTCGCGCTTCGGATCATAGAGAACAAAGGTCTTTTGCCTCCGCAACTGAGGAAAGAACCCTTAGATCTACCAAATCTGATTTCCCGGTAATGCAGCAGAACCTTAGAGTCAATAACGATACTCAATGCAGTAGGCATTGCGACCCAGAAGAAAGGGAAGAAGAAACGAGGAACCATCGTACCTATGCTATGGAAGAAGGCCCGAGATCCCGACCAGATCTCAGCCGCCAAAGATGGTACCCTTGCAATTGATGAACAAAGTCTCACTTTCACTGGATCTGCACTTCCAGTACCATTGACGCTCGCAAGACCCACAAATAATGCCCACCATCGTAAGCCTTGTGGTTCGGAAGAGGTAGAAGACTTTCCTCTGAGCTTCGGCACCGGCAACGACACGGCTATGCATGCAGCCCTTGCAACCGAAGACAGAAGCTTAAGATCTACTAGATCTGACTACCCAGCTCAGCAGCAGCATCACAGCATCATCACCGATGCTCACCAAGGAAGGCATTGCGATTCGGGAGAGAGGGAAGAAAATATTAACAACCCACGCACCTGTGCTGTTGAAGAAAGAGAAGCCCCTCTTCCTGGACCTGATCTCATCCATCAGCCTGCTCTATCTTCGGCATTTGGCCACGCCCAATCCAGAGAGACGACTAAAGCTGACTTCGGCTATTACCAGACAAGATCTTCTTCTTTTGGTCCTCAGCATACAAGACCAAGACCTTGGGTTGCTATTGCTTGTGTCTGTAGAGATTCCTTTGGTAAAATCGCGATGGGTTTGCAAAGCATATTGAGGTAAGTTCGGCTGAGCAAGCGGAAGCCGTCGCTTTGGTTGAAACCTTAGATTTTATCTCTGCAAACCTAATCCCCAATTCCCAAAAAAAAAGAAATACTTCTTTTATCTGATTGTTGGTTGCTGGTGGACAGTCTATTGTCGTCATCTACTTTAAATTGGTCAGTGCAACCTCTCGTGGACCGGGCCAAACACAAATTGGAGACTATTTGTGGTCTTTCTTTTGCTCACTGTAGTAGAAATTAGGGGTGAGCGTGGTTCCCGATTCTAAAAGGACCGGTTCCAGTTCCTGATTCCCCTTTTCTAGGAACCGGAACTGGAACAAGCACTAGGAATCGGAACCGGTTCAATTAGGGCACAAAAAAAACCCCCCCAAATCAAAAGTTCTCTCACTTCTTGCACAGAATTCACACACGACACTTTTAGTTTTCAGAGAGTTCTCTCTTCGCCCGTTCGTTTTCCATCTCCGCTCGACGCCACCGCTTGTCCGCCGGTCGCCCTCGAGTCTCAACGCCACCGCCGGTCTCCCTCGAGTCCTCGACGCCACTGCTAATGATCTCTACTCGAGGGTCGAAGACTCGAAGCCACCTTCGCTCGCCCTCGAAGTCGACAGCACCACGGGCCCACAGCTGACTTCTTCGCCCATCCGTTCTCCATCTCTGCTCGACGCCACCGCTAGTTTCCCTCGAGTCTCCACGCCACCGCTGGTCTCCCTCAACGCCACTGTCGCTGATCTCTACTCTAGGGTCGAGGCCACCTTCGCTCCCCCTCGACAGCATCGCGGCTAACCTCTTCGCCCGTCTATTCTCCATCTCTTCTCGACGCCACTGCCGGTCGCCCTCGAGTCTCGACGCCACCGCCGGTCGCCCTCTAGACTCTCGTCGAGTCATGTGAGATTTTCTCTTTGGGCCTACGATGTGCTGTTGTTGCACGATTGCTATCTCTAGCTCGGCTGCTCGTTGAATATGTGGTTTTTGATTTGGTTGATGGCTAGAAGTTTTGGTTTTTATTGTGACTACGGTTTTCGTGAATGGATTTGGTGTTTCCCTTGGATTTATTTGAATGCTTTGATTCGTACTTTGGTGGAGTTCTGTTCATTCGGTCTGTTGCTCCTTGCCGCTTTTCAATTGGGATTCGGCTGATATTCTGGTTTCATTCGTGGCTTGTATATGCTAACTCTTTACAGTTTTGGTGTGGTTGATCTTTTGGTTTCCTTTCTGGCATGCAATATGTTTCTCTGGCATTTGGAAGATTGGTTTTCATTCTACATTTATTGTGGTTCCGAGCTAAATGTACTATTTTTAGTTAATCTAATTCATCAACACGGAATGAGATACCTACAGTCTAGAATTGGAGAAGGATTTTGCAGTGCATGAACTGTGTATTCTATGAAGACAGAAGAAAACCGAGGAGATAATTGTGGTTCATTTTTATGAGTGTTTTGGGGTGTTCTTGTCTTTCTGTTCAACCATTATATGTTCATGATCATGAGTGTATGAACGAGCCTTCAATTTCTCTTTTGAATTCTCTGTTGCTATGTCAAAAAAGAAAAGAATAGGAGAAAAGTGAAGAGTAGAGAGAAGAGAGAGTGAAAAATCTTTCATCCATTGTGGCATCCTACTCTTTATAGAACATATAATGGTAGTTCACGTGTGCTTTATCATACCTTTTGTCTTGTAGGTGTCACATATGCTTATGGAGTTGCTGTTTAATATGTTCTAACCAAATGTAGCTAATTTAATTTTAAAATCAAATGTTTACATAATTTGGCTAGATAAATGTCTTTGATCTTTCCATTGTTCTCTCAGCTTCTACCTTTAAATCATGACCACTTTCTTTCTATTAGTCTCTTAGTTGGCATTTGATTGATATCTGACATTCTTTTTGCAGCAAGTCGAAGGATTAAATTTCTTCCGCTCAAGGCTAGCTTTTGGGAAACCATAAGATCGGGGTAAATGACAAATCATTAATGCCTTGATTATGCTGTCAAGCATATGCTGCACATGCACCCGAATTGCAAATGTCAAATTCTTTTTCGTTTTCTGGTCCTTCATCTTTATTTGAAGAGTTAAATACTATCCTTACTTGTGATAGTTGTGATAGTTACACCAGCATGGTTGCTTCACTGGAAGAAACTTTTTATTTGAGTTACTTTGTTTTCTCAAAGCTTTTAGTAGCACAAAACATTTCAAACAAAAGCTCTTTATTATTTATATTTTATAAATCTATTTTCTTTACTGAATTGCTTGTCAGCCTTTTCAGCCATTTATATTCTATCCTTTAGATTTATTGCAATTATATCACTATTAATCATAAATTTTGAGTAGGTGAATGTCAAAAGTGGTAAAACTCATGTTCAAATTAAACCGTTGGGTGCATTATGAATTTATGAGTAAGAAAGGCATGCTTATTGATCCTCTCGTCATTGCCAGGTGTTTTTCTACAAGTACAATGACCCAATTTATGTGAAGATGGAGAAGTTAGAAATCATGATAAAGCTTGCTTTGGACAAAAATATTATGTCTATGGGACATCCTCTTTCTATTCCTACTCACAAATAGCATGTGCTTATCAAGACTTGTGGTATGTACTACTAACAATAATATCTCACATGATGTTGACAACTCCAGGGACATCTCATAAAAAATCCGAGTACACGAAGAGCAAAAAGTTTACTTGAGTCTTGAGATACCAGCTGCTCATCGCATTGTCATTAGTGGCACTCCAATTCAGAACAATCTAAGGGTAATCCTTAGGGCTGCTATTTTATGTAGTGCTTTCATATCTGTTATGTCTTAATAAATTAATAATACAGTATACTTTTCTAATATTTTGTGCCATTTTTTTATGCTTAAATAGGAACTATGGGCGCTATTTAACTTCTGCTGTCCTGAACTACTAGGTGTCTGACAAAGAGGATCAGCGTATCATAAGGTGAGCTTGTGTTGTCTACTATATTTATATGGGAGAGTGCTTCTACTTAATTCTGAATCATGTGCATCTTCTGTTACCAAATTGATACTGTCAAGTGGCTTCTTTTGGTTGTACTATTGCACTAAGAAAAGAAGGCCTTGGAGCTAAGGATCAATTCTTGGATAACCATTCTGCAAAGGTTGGGGACTTGAATGCAGAACTACAGTTGGAGGATGGAGTCCAGCAACCATTCAATAATCTCGCAAACTACGTCAATTCAGAACATTTTCCATCTTCCGAAGGTTGTTCTTTATAGGATACTCTATGTTTCTAAAGTTAGTTTTCTGTTTTTCCCCCTTATACCTATACATATACATATACATATATATATATATATATATATATATATATATATATATATAGTTGTTTAATTTCTCTTCTGAAGGTTCAGCAAAGGATCTCATCAAGCAAGATCTTCGAAATGTTGCTGAGGGTGTAGCTGCTTCTGTTCTTCAGCCGGCTCTTCCTTCTAATCCCGATTTAACAGTTTATGAAGGAAATGAGTCCACTCATGAAGCATACCAGGATAAAAATGTGCAGCAAGAAGCTGACACTGAGGTGATTGAGCTCTTTTGTGTTCATAAAGTGTTTGTATACATGAGGTTGCTTTGTCCTTCAAGTGCATTCATTTTGATGATCATGTACATTTGACATTTTCATGTAGGATACTAATTCTATAGTGGTAGAGAGGATGAATTTTGGGTTTCCAGTATTAGATGGCATTGGTCGCTTGCAAGTGAGAGATTTGCTTCACTATGATACATGTTTGGTTTTCCTGGGACTCAACTTTTAATTTGCTTGGATTTCCATTCTGCAGATAATTAAGAATGGTGATCTTGAAGAGTTGCGAGAATTAGGTTCTGGCACTTATGAAACTGTTTATCAAAGAAAATGGAGGGGTACTGATGTAGCCATCAAAAGAATCAATGATATTGATAAGTGCTTTTCTGGGAAGCCCTCAGAGCAAGAGCAAATGGTATGGATCTTCTTGCTTTTTGTTGTTTTTGATATTTAATAGTATTCTTTTTGAATCCTTGGCACTGTTACTATGCTGAGACAGAGATATGATTTCTGGAATGAGGCAATCAGCCTTGCTGACTTGCATCATCCAAATGTGGTGGCCTTTTATGGTGTTGTGCTTGATGGTCCTGGAGGTTCTGTGGCAACAGTAACAAAGTACATGGTTAATGGTTCTTTGCAAAATGCTTTGTAGAAAAGCGAAAGGTATGACTCTTCTCCAAGTAGATGCTAATTTTTCATATGCCGATTTCGATCGTGAAATCACGAATGCTATAGAAGATGAACCAACTTATCCTTTGGACGATAAACAGAATGCCAGAACCAGAAGAAATACAACTGAGGATGATGAACTAGTTAAGTATATGTCGAAGTTGCCAGCTATTCTTGAGAGGGGGAAAAATGTTCCGAAGAAAGCTTTTAGTGTTGGAGTTCTGGACTAGCGATGTCTTGAAAAATGGAAGCATAGCCACAAACAGACTACGCCCAGAAATGGCATGTATTCCACCTCTAGTAGCAGCACCTCCTCTTCGTTCTCAGTGGAGGGATCATCCAGCCATTCCAATTTCCAGCAGAGGAGTGCTAACTTTGGCGAAAATCTTTGGGAACTTGAAGACACTTTATCAGAAGCTGCATCAAAGCATGAGCTATGAGTCTTTTGCTAATTTAAACAAGTTTTCCCAGGTATGCCACCTGCATAAAGTTAGTAGGATAGCAAGGAATGCACATTTTTTCCCAAGACATCATTTGATAGAAACGTGCGGGTGAACTTACCTTTATGATTTTATGAATTCTGTGTTCATTATAAGTAGATGAAGCTAAGTCTGGCTCTTATGCCTACAATGCAATTATGGTCATTGTCACAACACATTTCATCCATCATGTGCTCGAAGTTTTGGATTGTTCATGAGTGTAAAAACAGTTTGTTTATTACTTCTAAAATGCTGTTTGTTGTTTATGTTATATTATCTTCGATGAATGACAAGTTTGTTTATTATTGCTACATTCATTTTCATTTTTTTTAACTAAAAATTAAAAAAAGAAAAAGAACCTATTGGAACCTGGAACCGACCCCGGAACCTGTGACAAGGTAGGTTCCAGGTTCTCGCTTCTGACGGGTAGGTTCCAGGTTCCAAAAAATGAGGAACCTGTACCCGAGGGTAGGTTCCAGGTTCCAAGCGGAACCTGTAAGGAACCGGGAATCGCTCACCCCTAGTAGAAATTCTAATCGGGTTGCTGACTGGGTTGCAAAAGCCCGGCATTTTGATTTTCTTCCTATCAACTAGGCGACCAGTCCCCCTTCTGCTATTCTGGATTTACTTTGTACTGATGCTCATGCTGTATTAGCTTCACCTATTATCTAATATTATCAGCTTTGGTTCTCTCAACAAAAAAAAAAAAGTACACAGAAAGAATCTGCTATGGCTCGAGCAATGCTTGCGTTCGTTGAAGCCCCAAGCAAAAGTTGATTCAAATTCAACGGCAGACCAAATAGGATAACCTTTTATTTTTACGGGCCGAACCTTAGTTTTGGGGGTCACATCCATAGAATGCAGAATCAACTTTTAAAGAGCACGAGTTGTGCTAGCTTATAAAACATCGTCCCCCTTCGCTGGAGAATCAAACTTTGTACCCCTTAAAAAGGTGAATTGAAAGATCATTTACCTAAGGTTTATACCAAAAAAAAAAAAATCAAATGGATACTCTCATGATATATTTACCCCAAATTAATTATGTTTCATTAAAAATCTCAAATTGATAATCATGACTAAAATTTACCATCAATTAGTGGTCCTTTCGATATCTAGTTCAAATATAATATATATGTGTGTGTGTGTTTGTGTGTGTGTGTGTGTGTGTGTGTGTGTGTGTGTGTGTGTGTGTGTGTGTGTGTGTGTGTGTGTGTGTGTGTGTGTCAATACATGTGGCAAACGAGCAAAATGAATTTAACAGAGAGAATGACGAATCTGACAAGAAAAATCCACATGTGTTAATAGTATTCCATCAAATTCTGTATGTGTCAAAACAAGTGGGAGACAAGTGTAAGACAAATTTGATGTGGAGAATAACAAATCCGACGTAGAAGATCCATGTGTGCTAGTAGCATTCTATCCAATATTCTATTGAAATACATACGTGTCAACACATGTGAAAAACAACAGATCTAATGTGAAGAATGATGAATTCAACGTGGAAAATTAATGGGTGTTAATGACATTCCATTCAATATTCTGTTAAAATACATAGCAGTTGACAGGCAATTGTAATGCAGATCTAATGTGGAGGATGACAAATCCTACTCGAAAAGCAATCATTTGTCACGTGTATTGACATGTATGCATTTTGATGATATATTAGACAAAATGCTAAAATAGAAGGTTGATTTGAGTCAAATATATCAGTTTGAGATTTTTATTGAGTTGAAAAGTAATTTAACCCATTTGAGATATTTTTTGGAAATGCACGTTAATTTGGAGTAAATGTGTTAATGTGATATGGGTTTGTGAGTTTTTGATCAAATTTAGCCTTTGCTAGCAAAATAGGGACCCGGGGTAGAAAGGGTTCAAAGGAGGCTTGAAGGAGCTTTCCATCCCCATTAATCGAAAATGAATCTCTCGTGCAAATTCATCCATCAAACCGTCTTTTCCATGTTTATCTCTCATATATCAATTTATCCCACATATTTTTGTCGTCACATCTAACTTAGGTGTCATGGCAAATTGATGGCCATGCCTAGAAAAGGAAAGGATAAGCTTTTAGGAAATTCTAAAGTAAAAAAAGCTAATCTTATAATTAGCCCGAGTTCCTTTTTCAAGTAGTTCCCTTTTTAGGATAAAATACTAACATCCAAATTTTGCTACTCGAATGGCCCCATTATTTGCCATTTTCCTTACCAAACTCATAATGGAGTGGCTTGATTGTATGAAAAAGCAAACTTAATTAAAAAAAAAAAAAAAGTCAAATGAGATGCAGGATGACAACATTGCGTTTCACAAGGAAAGACAGAAGTTGCGGTCCCACGACCCTTCATCTGCTAAGCACCACAAATCTGGATCACTTAAACAAATCCAATTTTAATTTTGTGACGATGACGGGACTGATAGGTGCATCTGTACATTGTACAAACACAGAGAGATATGGAATAGCACTTCGTCATTTATAATGTAATACATAAACGTTGTCCTGTTCAAAGCCGACAAATGTCCACATCCTGAAGGCCCCATAAGTTTAGTAAAATCCAAAAAAATCCTGACCCAATCTTCCCGGGTGGCCTCGCTCTGGTCTGACTCTTTCTCCCCTCAATTTTATATTATTTTTAATAGGTCTCCTCTCCATTTTATATGGTTATTCGTGAAGATTACTCTTTAATAAAATGGCTTGACAATGTTTTTATAATTATTGGAGGTGAAACCGAAATTATTAGAATACTTATGCCGGCTTCCACTGTAATACTACTATAACCTATTTGTTTGGGTTAATATTATGAAAAATCTCAAATTAGTATACTTATGATAAATTTATCTTAAACTAATTTTATGACCACTAAAACCCCAAAATTGATATAGTTGTGACAAATGTACCATCTTTTAATTTTCATTTAATTTATATTTAAATTATTGAGTTAAATAACATATGACGCGAAACGAGTGTACCAATTTAGGTTTTACCCTTCGTTTATTATAGGTATATTAATTTGTGAGTTTATATAATATTAATCTAATTTAATGTAAACTAATGGAAGGTAAATTTGTGAAAAATGCATTAGTTTTGGGTTTTTGATGATCAAAAAATTAATTTGGGGTAAATTTATTATAAATATATTATTTTAGAATTTTTCGTGATATCAACTATACTTGTTTCGACTACATGCACCCAAATCATTCATGCCGGTATCCCAATAGAGGTATTGATTGGGTTTTCATTTTTGTGGCTCTCCTTTCTCTCTTGAATGAAAGGAGGGAAAGTTTACCTAATTGATAGTTTAATCTCTATCTATTACATCTACATTATTAAGTTAAAAGGAAGTTTTCATTTTTTGAAAGGACCCCTAAAATTGCCATATAAATGAAAAGAGAAAAAAGGACTTTTTTAGCATATCTCCATTTTCTTTGGATTGCACCCCCTTGTTATATAACTACTCATTTTCTTCCCATCACTTAATCATTCGACTGCACATGCTTGAATATTGGTGTGTTATTAAACTAAACCAAGTAATGGTGGCACATGAAAAAAAAAAAAAAACAAACAAACAAACATTTGAAATGAGTAATATGAGCGTTTTGATTTGATGGTTAAGTGGTCTCCGATCGTTTTCAAGCACCATGACTGGTTCCCGAGTGGTTTTAAGGGCGTAATGCCCGGTGAACTCCATTTCCATCTAGTGAACATGTTGGAATTTTGTTTGTTAAAACAAAATGAGTGCTTTTTACTTTATCCCACGTAGAAAAGGTGGGAGCAAGTGGGTCAGTTTAAATATGTGGGATTTCCTTTTGTAGTTAAAGGAGTGATTAGGTGGGGCTAGACCCCACCATACCCGCGTGCGGGTGTGCAAATAATTGAGCGATTATTTTTATTTTTATTTTGTCAAAGGTTGCCTTTTAATTTGAGAATTCCGGAAATGAAATATAAATGAAAATTCGAAATTCTAAAAAAAAAAAAAAAAAATTATTCCGAATTTTGTTTGTGTCTTTTCAAGACAATCTTTGGAAAATTACTTATTCGGTTTTTAACTTTCCCGAAGAGTTGCAATTGTTTGTTTTTCGACTTCTTCCGAAGAGTCGCATTTGTTTATTTGAACAATTTTCTAAAGACGTGTTTGTTCACAATTTTCATGAAGTGTTGCAAGACTGTTTCATATATATACTTGTCATTTTTCATAAAGAAAAGTGTGGTCATTTTCGAGTCTTCTTTTTGAAAAAACAGCAGCCAATTTTTCGATTGTTTCTTAGAGAGACCTTGGAGAAATACTAGAATTGCTATTTAGTATTCTCATTCAAGACTTTGTTGTATCTTGGAGGATTTTTGCCGGTGACCATTAGCAACGTTGTGGGGCAAATAAATCCTTAAAAAAAAGTGATATCACGTCTCAAAGTCCGAGTTGTTTTACTCGATCCGATTTCATTGTTCAACCCATTTCGAAGCAATATTTTCCCAAAAGAACAATCTATTGGTAAGTAAACAAAGAAACAAGCAATTTTGGCCTGAATTCAAAAGGGACATCGAATACAGGAGTAGTCGAATGAACAAGCTAGTTGATGCATTTAGGCGGGCCGACCTCGTAGCTCGTTGAGAATGAGCAACATGGCAGCAATTGAGTGGCATCCGCAATGCGTGAACAAATTCACATGCATCTTGAGAATGATCCTATAGTAAGGAACCTTCTTGAGCTCATAAGGTTGCACATGACAACGTTTCTGTTCCCGAGAATATTTTTTTTTTTTTAGAAATAGTTCTTTTCTATTTCTGCTCCAGGGAACAATTTCTGAGTAAAAGAACCCGTTTGGTAACGACACAAAATTTCTACTCTTGGAATAAAAAAAGAATAGAAATGCATTTGGTAACGCAACAATTTCTTTTTTGTATTTATTTATTTTTTACTCTTGCTGAAGGATCGCCATCGTCGCCCACCGCCGCTGCCAGCGGGCGACAGCGATCAGCGGCGGTGATTGGTGACCAATGGCGGTGGCGGTGGTCGGCGACCGGCGATTGGCGGTGGCGGCGACCAGCGACCAACGGCGGCGACGATGGTGGCGGGCGGCCCGGCAGCCGACGACCAACGTGGCAACCAGCGGCGATGGCAACCTGCGAGCAGCGGCGGTAGCAACCGATGGCGGCGGCAACCGCAGCGGCGGTGGGTAGTGGCTCCGAGCGATTGACGATGGTTGCGGCAAGAAAAGGAAATAAAAGAAAAATAAAAAAGAAAATCAGCTTATTTCTAGAAATTGTTCCCGGGAACAAGAAGCAACTTTTTTTTGCTTCTCAAAACTATTCTCGGGAACAAAAACTTAGAGAAATTGTTCTTGGGAGCAAATGTTTTACCAAATAGGTTTCTATTCTTTTTTTGTCCCGGGGAACAAAAGAACAGAAATTTGGAGAAACAAGAGCGTTACCATGTGCTACCTAAGCAAGCCGGGTTACTCAAGCTATTTCCGGTCCCAACACAACCAAGAGAGAGTGTTTTGAGGAACTCCATCTTACAATAACGTGCTTGCCTAACGGTTCTTTACCAACATTATGGTAATGGATCGGTATTCGAGGTGTGCAACGTTTTTTCTTGTCATCATACATTGCATGGCTGAAATTTCTTATTTTTGGCAAAATTACAAAAGAAGATATAAACTTATTGTATTTATACTAATTCAGTCATAAACTTTTCAATTGTGTTAATTAAGTCTTAATCTTTTCGATAATTTATCAATGTAATCCATCTTATCAATTTTGATAAAAAAAAAAAAAAGAAATCACTCTCATGGACCTCAATCGTCTTACATGGCATAGCCAGTGCAAACATGAACAATTTTTGCATTTTTCTAAATTAATTTTTTTTCCTTCTCAACTTTGGGCTAGCAAGGTTTGAAGAGGGCCTCTGCCCCTTGTCGGCCACAAGAGAGGGCCTAAGTGCCCTTGTTGGCCACAAGCAAGACCATCTTGCCCTTCCCCAGATTCAAGAGAGGGTAACAACTCTTGTATGTTGGTCGGCAAATAGGCCATTTACTATCATGATCGTATAGCCCAAAATTTCAATATTTTGGTTGTGTAGCTCAATCAAAACTGTGATGACAGAATTAGCCATTAAGAGGTTTTGAAGCTTAGTTTGATGAGTATTATGCTAAGCTTCAAACTTTATAGCGGGCATTCTTGGACTTCTAGGTCTCCCTTCATATGAGAAGAAGAAAACCTAACCAAATGCTTTTAACTACATGGTAGCATAAAGTTGCAGGTAGAATTATCTAGTATCCGCAATAAGAAATTATTTGCATATATTTGGGCAGGGGGACCAGGTGAAGACTTGAGCCTGAGATGAGTTGGAAGAGCCTGGAATGTGGTAATTTTTGGATTGTGAGAGGGCAATATAACATATAACATATAACACATAGTGTATTTCCTTAGCATGACTAGGTCTGAATCTCAGTCGAGAATCATTGGCGATTTCTCCTTTGGAGGACAGCTCAATGGATTTAATGGTGACAAAGTATGCTGCTATTGGTGATTGGTTAATGGTGTTAAATAGTAATAGTTTCCACGCGATCACCTAAGCCATCGTCTTCTCATTAAATTCTCCTCCAAAGCAAAAGTCACCCTCGACTTCTTATTCAAGAATTGAAGTAATTCAAGTTGAATCCTTAATGGTCCCTCTTCGTTTGTCATCTCAACTACCTGTATTGTCTAGGGATGATTTCTAGACAATGCCATCTCAACTACCTGTATTGTCTGCTACTGCTTAACTAGTTAACTTACAAAGTTCTTTAGCGAGGTTCCACTACCCAGACCCTTCCATCTCGACAGTCCTTTGATGTTTGCTGTTTGTATCATTGTTGATCAATACACATCAGTAGAACACTTTTATCATGACCAACTTTCTTTCCTACTTACAAATAATCACGCAAAAAGGGCTTGTGCGCTAGTGTACTGCTCGTGGTCAAGGCTAGTACACTGCACACATGAATTGAGCCACCGTCTCAGACTGTGACAAAAGGGCTTTGTTAACTCGGGCAAATAAAAAGAGTTTGTCGATGTCAATACATTCTCTCTCTGTGTGTGTCGTTAGTGTAATCGGTGTATTAACCCTCGACCCATTTTTCATCATTATTGGAAAGTTTGTATACCAAATCATACCAAATCAATTGATAGACTCTTACTTAAACAACTATTTTCAATCTATTTTATTAGTTGATATACTAATTATGAAGACTGATATTAATATGGTTAAGCAAGAGGTGAACAATTTCTACAAAAATAAAAGAGGTGGTCAATGAAAGGGCGAATGCTTAGCTTGAGAGGCAAATCGACGGGATCAGGCAACGTCATTACACCAGAAAGTTGGCCTACCAAACCTTGGCTTAGACTTGATCCGACTTGAACATTTCTGTCTTATGAGCGGGATTGGGCAATACGTTAGACCTATTGTTTATCCAGCTCGAGCTCACCCAATGCTCCCTTCTCACCATTAGCAATTTAGCACTAGTCATAGTGTGATCAATCAAGGAAGGGGAGACAAGGAGGCAGCTAAGGGCGGAGACCCTTGATGAAAAACTAGGTATAGTGAGCCAGAACAATTGAGAAGATAAACATGGACCGAGTAAAGATAAGATCGAATTTTTGAAAAAATAAAAATGATGGGGGCAATATTAAAGGAAAAAAGTTCATTAACTTTACAAGTTTGTCTTTCATAATTGCTCAAAGCCTGATAGGCGGGCTTCCAGTCTTGCCAAAGCCAACATTTCCCAAAATGACTGGAGTTCACCAGACACTTCAATTGTTTTCCCGAAGAAGTTCGAAAGGCTAAAGCACTTTTGGAAAACTAAACCAAAGCAACACGGACATGCTCGTACTTACCCGATACGGTAGGACCGCTCGTTTCCTAACATTCCAGGCTCAGTTAATTCTCTTCCAACTGTCCCGATAGTGTCCTCAACTCTCCGCTGACCCCACGAACGCCGCATCTCCATCTTCGAATCTCCTTCTCACATCGCTCGAATCATCGCTCCACGTCTCCATCCACTCACTATTTCTAAGACCCATTTTGCAGTTCCGCAGGCCATTCCCAGGAGCAGGTCGCACCCGTCTTCTCATTCGTCTGTCTCTCGGCTCTGGGAATCCCTTTTGACCTTGTTCTTCGTCGTTTCCAATGGCTGCGAAGGTTGGGTCCTTCAGGCACAGCTTCTTGGAGAGGAGCAAAGAGAGGCTCCTCTCCAGAAAGGAATACTCTGACTTCGGCCTGACCGACGCGGATGGGACCGATTACGGCGTCAAACGCAGGTGCTTTAGGTCGATTTCGGATGGGGTTGTGAACTGCTGGAATGGGTTGCAGGATGTCGTGGTTAAGCTGTATGAGATGGGCCGTTCCGATCCTCGGAAGTTCGTCTTCGCCGTGAAGATGGGCTTGTCTTTGGCCCTCGTTTCGCTGGTTATCTTCTTTAAAGAGCCGCTCGCGGATGTTAGCCAGTACTCCATCTGGGCGATTCTTACTGTCGTTGTGGTTTTTGAGTTCAGCGTTGGTATTATCTTTGTTTGTTTCAGCATTTTCCCTTTCTTTGTTTTGCCTGTTTTTGAAGAATATAGTTTATTGTTCTTATGAATTAATCACGCTGTTTCATTTTCCAAGCGTGTTGTGTTCATGTTTTGCTGTTGAAGAACAAGGGAAGATAGTGAAGGTTGTTGTTTTGATTTCAATCCTCAGGCGCAACTCTGAACAAGGGATTTAATCGGGCTATTGGGACATTATCAGCTGGAAGTATTTCTCTCGGCATTGCAGAGTTATCGACCAAGACTGGTGATTTGCAGGAGTCTATTCTTGTATTCAGTATCTTTATAGCAGGTTGGCATAGTTGGGTTCAAGTTACTCGATAGCTGATTTTAGATTCTTTTTCCGCAGTTGATGCCTTTGCGATATGTCTTATTCTGATCTTATGATGTTACTTGCCATATGGTATTCAGGATTTTGTGCCAGTTATGCTAAGCTTTACCCGACCATGAAGCCATACGAATATGGGTTTCGGGTGTTCTTGTTGACTTACTGCATTGTCATGGTATCTGGGACTTCTTCAACATTTTTCAAACAGCTTTTTACCGGCTAATGCTCATTGCTGTTGGAGCTTTCATATGTTTGGTCGTTAATACATGTATCTACCCAATCTGGGCTGGGGAGGACCTGCACAAATTGGTTGTCAAGAATTTCAAGGGTGTGGCTACTTCCTTGGAAGGTTTGATCAATTTCCCTGTTTCTAGTATGATGGGTCAATATTTTCTTTTTCTCTTTCAATTACAGGTGATTTTCATTCTTATCAATGAGGATTGATTTGCATCACACAGCCATTCAACTTTAAAGTTGACCACTCTGTCAAATTACCGTTACATTCAAAAGCCAGACGAAGATATGCTTTTAGAGTTTGATTGCTAGCACTAAACTTTTGACATTGCTTCAGTTTTTTCGTCTGAATATATGATTGGTGGCAGTGATGGAAATCAAAGTTCAGTGGAAAAAATGGAAATAGCGCTAAAAGATTCAATGATCAACGTGGATATTTGCTCCTGATTTTGTATGATTACTAAACAGAGAGTTCCGCGTACTAATTTGTATGGCTAAGTTATTCAGGGTGTGTTACTGGATATTTGGAATGTGTGGAATATACGAGAGTTCCTTCGAAAATACTGACATACCAAGCTTCTGATGACCCCCTTTACAATGGTTACCGAACAGCTGTACAATCTGTCGGTCAAGAGGAATCACTGGTATGCTCTTTCCCCTTTCTTTTAATCAGTTGGGAATCATAACCGACCTTTTCGTAATATGGCAGTTAGATTTTGCGAGATGGGAGCCACCTCATGGCCCGCAAGTCATTTAAATACCCTTGGAGAAACTATGTGGAAGTAAGTGGAGCTCTGAGGCATTGCGCTTTCATGGTGATGGCAATGCATGGCTGCATTCTCTCTGAAATACAGGTAATATTGTGCATTCTTGCTCGACCTCTTCTGATTTTTTAATGATGATGCTGCTTCAGTGGTTGATTGCGTCTGACGTGGTTAACTGCATGAGTTCTTTAGCGTGTGTTTGTGTGGCATCTTTCTACTTTGAGTTGCACTGTGTCTCCCATTTTGTGCTGTGATGTCAAATGAGCAGCTTAATTCTGATGGGGTCTATGACTCTGGAGGGATGATTTCCATTTGCTGCTTAAGCATATCTGCATTTTTAGTTTATTCTAATGCCATCTCTTTGGCAAGTTGATAATCATTAGGAAAAAATTCTATTGGGTCCTTAATTTTTGAAGGCTCCGGCAGAAAAGAGAAAGGTTTTCAGTGATGAGCTTCAAAGGGTTGGCACTGAAGGAGCTAAGGTATTACGAGAGCTTGGAAGCAAGGTTGAACGGATGGAGAAATTAAGCCCTGAAGACATACTCTTACCAGTGCATGAAGCAGCCGAACAACTGCAGATGAAGATAGATGAGAAGTCGTACCTCCTAGTTAATTCACAGAGCTGGCAATCCACATTGCAGCCCAAGGAACTCGAAGATTTGGAGAACTTCCAAGATTCTAAAGATGCTGAAAATAGACAGAGGGTGATACATTCGTTGAGTGATATTTGTTGGGAACCACAGCTCTCGAATGCGGCTGTCAATTCACCGCTTCCTGAATTTGTTTCCTCAGACAGTACGATCAAGAGGGCGTCATGGCCACATCTCTCGTTTAACGCAAATCCTTCGTCTCACAAACTGGAGTCGAAAGTATATGAGAGTGCTAGCTCCTTATCTCTAGCGACATTCGCTTCACTTCTTATTGAGTTTGCTGCGAGGCTTCAAAATCTCGTGGATGAATTCAAAGAGCTTAGTGAGAAGGCAAATTTCAGGGATCCAGAGCCGCAGCTGGTGCCCAATGAAGACGTTGGCTTCTGGAGTAGGCTTCTGAGGCATTTCAGGTCCAGAAACTGAGACAGGTCAATCTTACTTCCAGCTCGTATTTGATATAAAGTCTTGAATTTTGTGAGTGTGATCAGATAATACATGGCTTTGCCTGTGTTTCCATAAGAACGGAAACTAAGGTTGTGCCAAGAGGCCATCATGCAGGGGTCTCTTCCATGGTAACACAAGTTGGCTATTGGTGGGATTTCTTTTTGTCGCTCCCTGCAATCATATAGTAGGTTTGGTTGAACTTGAACTTATGAGCAGAGCACGTATGTCGTGAATATGGTTAATTTGCTTGACCAGATGATTGAATCGGCTTTGTCTTGTCAAGCTATCAAGGCGAACAGAAACTGAAGAATGAAAGGATGGAACCAAAAAAAAAAAAAAAAAAAAAACAATTATGTTTCGGAGCTTGCTAAAGAAAATAGGGAAGAAGGGAAAGCATCCGTTTCCTTTCGTTCTCATTAATTAGAAAGATTTCGTTGAAGGAGTGATCCTTTTCTATGGTAATCTCTGCTTCCTGTGCTCTGGATATTTCACAAAAGTGGTTCCATAAACATGTGCTTTTGTACTTTTCTTGGACCAATTTTTGTCGCGGAACTAATTAGATGCATCGAGGAGAATGTCTCTGTTCTCTCAGTGGAATTTGTTAGATGGGCTACTGAAAACCCGATGCATATTATTTTCGCACTCCCTGGATCTGAATTCAGTAGATCGAAAGTTATCATGTTAGTTCTCTCGCGTTCTTGCAGTGCCTGGCATGTGGTTTGGTTTCTCCATGAGTGGCTGGTGAGCTCCAACATGAATTTCTGCTCATGGTAGTCTTGCTACATCTGAAAACCTAAGTAGCACAGACACGTGACACAACACGATACGTCGACACGACATTTCTAAAAAATAGAGAATTTCGACACGTTGGGATATGTTATTATTAAATAAATATATTTATTTTTAATTAATTTGATTTAAATCACAAATAAATAAATAAATGTAGATTTTGCAATCTATTCATAGAAATTTTGAAAAATATATAATGCGTAACCATATTTGGGAACATGTTTTTAACTTTAATAAAAATTATGGATAAGACCAATAACTAACAAAAAAATAGAATCAACTTTATTTAAATAAATTTTTGATATTCTATAATCATCAAAATTTATTATTTAACATTCAATATTTTTATTGTTTGAAATAACTTTTTAACTCATTTATTTATTTTTATCATAAAAACAACTTTACCGCTCAAAATTATTTCCCCATCTTTTCTCTCTAAACTCTCATCCCAAAAAAGTCATTTCCCCCTCTTTTCTCTCTAAAATCTCGTCCCAAAAAAATCGTTTTCCTCTCGCGCCACCCCAAAATCTTCCCTCGATTCCTTCTCTCCTCTTCCTCCCGCACAACAGCCCCTGCTCATCACGCCACCCCCAAGATCTTCCCCTTGATTTCTTTTCTTTCCTGCTCTCTCTCTCCCCCTCCCCCCGTGACACCTTATAGATAGAATAAAAATTCGTGCGATTGCGAATTGGATGCTATATCACGGAATTTCAATCATGCATTGGAAGATATTTCAAACAAAGAGATAAAATATCAAAAACTTGAAATTTTGAAATAAATCTCTACCTAAATTTGAAATTTTTCCCAAAATCCGAATGGTAGAACGGACCAACAATGAAGGCTCGACGTGGCGTGGCTCAAGGACGGTGGCTGTGGTGGTTCACAGGTGATTTGCGATTGTTCGATGGCTCTGCGGCAGGTCGTTGATGGGGTGGAGACGCGGCTGCTCACATCTTGGTGATCAACTTGGGACCGCTTTAGAAACCTCCCGAAGCGGTGGGCCAAAGAAGATGTTCGTGCAGGGACTACTCCAGCTTAGTCCTCAATTTTTATGAAACACAATCAAATCCCTCTCAAAGTTGACCACCCCTTTTTTTACTGAGAATATCTATGCCCCGATTTTTCTCCTATCTCTTCATGCGTGGACTTTGTGAATGGGGTGCAGTAGAGAAGTGAAATCACGAATCTCTCTCCGGGTTTATCTCGTGGACGTCTCTGTTGGGTACTCCGAGAAGACTGGGTAATCGTCTAAGAAATTTCGCCTGCAACAGCAATCAATCACCGCGGAAGTTGCTGGACAAACGTTGACTTAAGAAAACGTTGCGATGGAGAGACCAAGGCAGCAACTTGGTAAGGCTCCGAGATCGGCGTCGATTGGAACTTGAACACGTGACCAGAGGATGGAATTCTCGACTGAGATTATTGGCGTCCCTCGAGAAACCCTGCAGCTGCTTGATGAGGCACGGCTAGGGCTAGTCGTGGCGGGAATCTCGCTGAAAACTTGGAGCTGGCTGGCTGGATGTTCAGCTGGAGGTTGCTGGACTATGTTTGGGAAACTCGTACGACTGCTGGAACTCCAATGCTGGCTCGAAGGCTTGTTTAATGTGGTAGAGATTTGCTAAAGATTGCGCCGAGATGCTGCGAAGAAACTTGAACGAGCCATTGCAGAGAGAAAGCCAGCCTCTTTCCCCTCACGTTCCCTCTCCTTCACGTATGTTTTCTATATTGTGGCCGTATATTTAATGTGTGGCCCCTTCCGAAACCCTACGTGTTTTAATCTATTTATAGGCCATGGATTAGGGTTTTAATCGATATCCACAAAGATTTTTTTTCAAAATGCAATATTTATTTTTTCCAAACGCAATATTTGCTTTTGAATTGAAATTTCACAGAGATAAATTTGTAAAATCTCCCCGAGAATACAAGCTTGGGTCGATTTACTCCATTCGTGGGCTTAGTCCGGCTTGTCAATTTATAGCTCAGAATCACCAATCCGAACCCATCCGCCACCGGTTCAATAAATGCAAAAAATGCAAATTAAAAATAAATGCACATAAATCTATATGCTATGCAATCAATTTTTTTCAGGGATAAACTTAACTCCTAATTTTTTAATATGATAAATGCCTAAATCGCCAAAATTTAGGTGTCAACATAACCTGTGGTCGATTTTCTTCGAACCACAATGAACCGGTTCGACACATTGGTAACTTTCGGTTGTCATGAAAATCTTGATGATTCAAATACGGATATAGGGTACCAAAATGACAGAAAAATCAGTCTAGTGTTGGTTGACAAGAATTTCTCAATTTGGTAGAATCACCTACGTTTAGCCACGCATCTTGGTTGAACTAACCTATCTCTGATCTCTAAGCGATTTTTAACTATGCCGTAATGATCTCTACTAATGAGCACGGTTGAGTAGTCAAGTCCTGGTCGGACCCTTTAGTCTATTGCATTAAAATCTCTTAATGACTTCCCCCAAATAGTTTAGTTATCTTACGAGTGATCAGATATGCCAATAACACTATAGGCGCATCAATGAAAAACCCGATTAATTTAATTGAAAGCATAATGAAATTTCAGGATATCATAGTATGATATGCCGACATGTCATTTAAAAAAAAATAGAGAATTCCAACGCGTGATGACACATTATATATTAAATGTGTGTGTGTGTGTGTGTGTGTGTGTGTGTGTGTGTGTGTGTGTGTATTGTAAATTATCATTTTCATTATTAGTTTAATCAAATAAATTTGATTCAAATTCACAAATAAATAAATAATAAAAAAAGAACCTAGAATTAATTTACAATAAAAATCGTGAGCCACGGTCTCACGGTAAGTGAGAGTCATAAGAAAAGATAAGATTAGGTTTTTCTTCTTTCCTCATTTATTTATTTATTTATTTATTTTTAAATATTTACATTTTGACCACTCAATTATTGAAAATTTTTAATATGGATCTAGTGCATATCGGAATCGGGTGTCAAAATTTTGGACTCGTGTTTCAGGAGAGTTGACCATATGTCGGATTTTTCAACACCTGTTGATTGCGTATGAGAGTGTTGGACATGATATAAACGCTCAAAGAGAGTGTGTCAGTGCTTCTTGAGATACCAAGAAAGTGGTGAGATGAGTTATGGGAGGCAACAAGGGAGAGGAAACTAGAAGAAGTGCAGGCAACGATGCGTGACAAAATCGCTAGGAAGGCTATTGGGGAAGGTGGATCTTCCAACTAAGTTTGACTTCATTAATCAAAGAACTCAGGCGACATAGAGTTGTTTGTGAATTGAAATGAAGCCTAGGCTAGTGTAGCATCCTCTTCTATTCCTGAATGTCTTCTCCATCCTTTCATTGCATCAATGATTGACCAAGAACATGTTGCGCCATGCTTTCATATTTAGGAGCTACTATTGTAATGTCCAGTGTAACATCCACGGTTTCGAGCTATGAGAAAAGGGCTATGGAATCGATGTGCTAATAAGAGGGATTGGCTTGGGACAAAGGCACCATGCCTTGTCTTGTGTCCATCAATGAAGGCATTGTGCCTTGCACCGTACCATCCCTTGCACCGTGCCAACACACTGGGCCATCAACTTAGTCGAGATAAGCAATTTTTGCCTATGACTAGCCACGATGATGGTGGTTTGGCTACAAATCTTGGATAAGTCGGGAAGGTTGATCGTGGATGAATGCAATGAGTCCTCACTCAACCCCGTTGGGGCTTAAAATGGCATAATTCTCATGTTTGCTATGTTCCTGAGAAGAAGACATAATATAAAATTCTAGAATACCTCATTAAATGCATGAGATGAATCACCCCTCTTAGGTGTCCACTTAAAGATTCGTGCTTTTGGAAAGAAGTAAAGGACTTATGGCCTAAGTATATCAATCGAAAAGAAGGTCTAGGACACCTCATTAAATGCAATAATGAGTCACCCCTCTTAGGTGTCCACTCTAAAATTGTGTAATGATAAGTTAAGGTTTGCCTTAGGGAAGAAGTTGGTGACTTGTCTAATGGCCTCATTTCCATGTTGGCTATGTTCCTTAGAAGATGACATAAGAGAAGGTTCTAGAATGCTTGGTCATTAAATGCAAAGGAATGATTCACCCCTTTAGGTGGCCATATGAAGATTTTGTAACCATGGAAAAAGATTTGCCTTGGAAAAAAAAAAGATAGTGATTTATGCTTAAGTGGACCAATAGAAGAGAAACAAATAAGCCTCCAATAATTCCCATAGGCCACTAGACAACTAAGTAGTTGTGCCACTTTACAAAAGATGATTGGGCCACTTGGACAAGCAATGATAAGGGCTTTGTCTATAAATAGAGACACCACCCATTCATTTCTCACCCTTAAAGCTTTCCTCCCCTCTTGCCTTGCATGTTTCCCCTCTCCCTCTCTCAGCTTCTCGCATGCCCACCCCTCACTGAACTGCCTCTCTAGCTCTTGAGGTTTGTCAAGGTAAGTGAAATCTCTAATCTTTGGCTAGAGCGATGTACTACGTTATTGGATTTGACTATGAACATGTTAGTCATGTCTTTGCGTGAGTAAGTGGATCTCCTAACCCTTGACTAAGGCGTTGTGATATGTTGTTTGAGTTAGTTGTATTCTTAACTGTGCTTGTGCATTTAGGTTGTTCTATGACTTGTTCTTACAATATTTTCTATGGTTTTCTCATGACGATGGATTTGTGAGTTGGAGCACGTCTTAGGCTAAGGACAAGTCTTGCTAGGCCTTAGGTCAGTGTTAAGGTGTGAAGGATCGAACTTGGCTGGGCTTTGTATCGATAGTGAGACGTGTTGATCCAAGCCTCGCTTGGCATTGGGTTAGTGCTTAAATAGGTCAGTTTGAGCCATGAACCTTGTGCCTTGTCGAGTATATTATGTAATTATGGTATTATAGAACATGACATGCACATGCTTGTATGAGCACGCTCTCAAGTCTTGTATGTGTGGGCAAAGAGGACAAAATGATAAATTAGTCTGTGTTGTACAATGTGTTATTACTTAATTAAGATAAGACTCGTCGTTACATAATGTTGGTGGCGATGCCTCATTCATAAAAATAGGATGCTTGGTGGATTTCGGATGTCCGGTAGATTTTGGATGCCCAATAGATTTTGGATGCGCGGTGGATTTTGAATATTCGATGAATTCCGAATGCTCGCTGGATTGATGAATGAACGTGTTTGTGCATGATTCTAGATGTATTATTTAATGAGTTTGTTTAATAAGTTTGAGGTAGAGTAAGCATTGACGATGAGTTGAAATAGCTCACATGTGTATGATGCCGGACTTGAGGTTGAATGCCTTAGTTGATACCAAGAAACCCTTGAAAGTATGAGATGCCCCAGTTGAGCTAAGAAGAAGCATTTGAAACAGTTAATGAACCTTTTATACATATTGTCGTTTGTTGTTTGATAAGCTTACTTGGTAAGGTAGTTTGTCTATAAATTGAGGGTAACTTATTTAGTAAGGTAACTTGTTGAGTAAGTTGAAGGTAGCTCACTCAGTAAGTTAAGAGTAATTTGTTTGGTAAGCTGAAGTGGGTCATGCATTGAAGGTAAGCAAGTATGAACATATGCATATAGTCAAGGAAAAGTAATGGTTTGCTATTGGTTTACCATTGATATTATAGTGTGTGAGATGTCCGCATGCTTGATTTGATGACGAATCAACCTCCTAGATGAGGATTAGTGATTTTACTTATGAAGTCATTAACTCACCCTTTTATCTCTTAGACTTATAGGTATGGATGTCTCACATCAATTTTGGGAGCTATAATTATGTTAGAAGAGCGATGAATGTCCTTGGCCTATATACGATAATGATGTAAAAAGAAAAGGGGCAGTAGAGAAAGGACTTGTAAAATATAATGATGTCATATAAAGTAACATATTTGTATGTGTATAATCCCGTCTTCCGGTTGTTGTTTTGTTTGGAGAGTTTTATAAATGCATTTCCACATGTGCATATAAATAAAATAAAATGGGTCAGCGACGCACTTGGAACGTCACAACGATAACCCACAACTGCTGCGACCTTAGGATGGGGTCGGGTCGTTACGTGCAGTTCCTGCATTATTGCCTAACATCCTTGATGCGTGAGGCGATGCCTTCCCCGATAAAGGATTCGATGCTACGCGGGAGATAAAAGTCAGCACTCTCGGCTCTCTGCGCGAATGCATGTAAAAGTACAAACAAAATTATTAAGTCTAGAACGGCTTAGGTATGCTTTAACTTCATTGACTATGTATTAATTATCCAAGGTGACTCTTCAGCACCAGAAACAGTTCAAGATTTTAAATGTTCCTAGTCAATTCTGAGGGGGGCGCCATCTCGTGTACCACGCATCTATCTCTAGTTTTTAAGGTTGTCCATAAACTGAGGGATCTCTCGGAATATTGCAGGGTGCGGCAGGTAAACCGTTTACTCTTTCAATGATTAACCTATAACTTGCCCACAGTTTTCAATATAATGGCGGGATTGGATTCAGTCTAGGTGTCACCTCAAAGTCTTCTCTACATGGCTAATCAATTCAAATCTAGACCCTTTTTTTTTTTTCTCTTTTGCAAAATAAAAATTCTTGCGAGCACGGCATACTAACCCGAATTTTATAAGACATCCAAAGCATAGAAAAAATCAAACTTATCTTTCTCGCATCACCCTTTTCTTTATATACCAAAACACCTCCCTGAATACATTCCTGTAGCAGTAATTCCTCTGAGAGCCAAATGGGTAGTGCAAGCCATCAGCTTCACATTTTCTTCTTCCCTTTCATGGCTCCGGGCCACATGATCCCGATGATCGACATGGCCAAACTGTTTGCCATGAGAGGCTGCAAGTCCACCCTCATTGCCACCCCCTATGACAAGCTCACTTTCATGAAATCCATCGTGAAATTCAAGGATTTGGGTTTCAACATCGATGTCGTCACGGTGACATTGCCCCTAAAAGAGGTTGGCTTGCCAGAAGACCGTGACAATATGAACAGGGTCACTTCGATGGAAATGCGCAAGCAATTTATGAGAGCCATCACGATGCTGGACCAACAGCTCGAGCTGCTGACGGAGAAACTCGCCCCCGATTGTTTAATCTCCGACATGTTCCTCCCCTGGACAATTGAGGTCGCGGCCAAGTGCGGCATTCCTAGGCTCGTTTTCCACGGGACAAGTGCCTTCTCTGTAGTGGGCACAGAATGTGTAAGGCTCTATGAGCCTCACAAGAAGGTGTCGAGCGATTCGGAGCCCTTCGTCATCCCCAACTTCCCTGGAGAAATAACACTGTCCAGGATGCAGTTGCAGGACTTCGTCAAGGTAGAGACAGAGTTTACCAAGTTCATGGACGAGGTGAAGGAATCGGAGAAGAGGAGCTTCGGAGTCGTCATGAACAGCTTCTATGAGCTTGAGCCGGCTTACGCAGACCATTACAGGACATTCCTAGGGAGACGATCCTGGTTAATCGGCCCGCTCTCACTGTGCAATAAGGATATTGAGGACAAAGCACACAGGGGCAAGCAAGCATCCATTGACCAACTTGAGTGCCTCCAGTGGCTTGACTCGAGGCAAACCAACTCAGTGATCTACATTTGCTTTGGAAGCATGGCGAATTTCAATGCTGCTCAGCTTCACGAGATCGCAGTCGGATTAGAAGCATCAGGGCAACAATTCATCTGGGTGGTACAGAAAGACCCAAATATGGAAGAAGGCAAAGAAGAGTGGTTGCCTGACGGGTACGAACCGAGAATCCGAAACAAGGGCCTCATCATCAGAGGCTGGGCTCCTCAGGTGCTGATTCTTGATCATGAGGCAGTTGGGGGGTTCGTGACACACTGTGGGTGGAACTCAACCTTGGAGGCGGTCACGGCTGGCGTGCCAGTGGTGACGTGGCCGGTCGCAGCAGAGCAATTCTACAACGAGAAGTTTGTGACCCAAGTGCTCAAGATCGGGTTCGACATCGGGGTGAAAAAGTGGGCGAGGTCGTTCGGCGACAGCGTGAAGAGCGAGAGAGTGGAGGAGGCAGTGAAGAGGGTCCTGGTGGGTGAGGAAGCAGAGGAAATGAGAAGGAGGGCGAAAGCACTTGCAGAGATGGCAAGAGGGGCTGTGGAAGAAGGTGGGTCTTCCTGGTCTGACTTGGGCGCTCTGCTTCGAGAGCTCAGAATGCAGAGATCAGCTCACAACGAGGAGATCTGATTCATGACCTGAAGCAACCAATCTTGAGTTTTGCTTCTGGGGAATAATACTAAAGAAATAGAAACCTTTAGTTCTCAATTTCAGAGTCTCTGTTGTGGTGCAAAACTGGAGAGAAAGGCTGCTTGCTGTTTCTTTTCATGGGATATACCCTGGGGGTGTTGTGACTTCTTTTCTTTTGAGTTGAAGGCGAAGTATATACATGATCTTGAATTCTGTTGTGCCAAACAAATTAGAGTTCGTTTCCTGGTTGCTAGTTTCGATTGCACCTGTGTACTTTCCCATTTCTGAACTCTATTCTTGAGACAGAACCGGCGGAGAGATCTATGCGACTTCATATTCCATAGAATTGTACTTACACACTAACAGACGAAAAGAACAGGACAGAGAGTCAAATGAAAAGAAGAGGATGACAAACTTAACCTAGTGACTGGTCACGTGTTAAGGAAACATTTGGATGTTGCGCAACTCAGCATGTGATATGTAATCATAGTCGAGTTTGAAGGTACTTTCAATCTTATAGAACAAACGCAACTCTTCACAAAAGATTCTAAAGTGAACAAATACAACCTTTCAGAAAAGGTTATAAACTGAACAAGCATAATTTCAAAGGTTATCTTGAAAATGAAAATAAAATTCGGACTAATAATTAAATAAAAATATATCTTTTAAAATAAAATTCTGAATTTCATAATTTCCAAAAATACTTAATGAACAAAAAACAACCCTTTCAACTAACATAACTGTACTAAACTAAATATAAAAAAAAGGGTTAGTGCACCAAATAATTGTGCACTTGCATATGGGTATTGTAGGGTCTAGCCCACACCTCAACTCTTTCTCTAAACGTATTAGAAAATGCTCACACTTATAAAGTGGCACATCTCCTTCTAACTTTCCTATGTGAGATAAGAAAAAGCACATTTTGTTTGTTTTACAAACAAACAACCAACAATCCACCACTTGTTTGTGAAACAAAGATTTCAAAAAATAAAATTTTTAAAAATATACTGCCAAAATTTCGGTGAGATTAATATACATACACAAAGGTCTCTTTTTGAGTTAAACCTTTGCTTGGGGTAAATATCTCAAAACATTTACTAACATATACTAATAAAATTGAACATACTATACATATACTAACATATTGTTTCGGCAAAAAGTTATGTATTACTCTATACTATTATGGCCTCGTGCTTAATTCTATTTTATAAGCTCTCTATAAGGCAACCCTAACTTTCATAAGAAGTGACATCACTTATATGCTTTCTTCCACGTGTTTGTATTACTATTAACACGTTAAAAAAATTATACTATCATTCATTAAGAGTTCAATTTAACCTAAAAAAACATAATAAACAATACTAACTTATTATATTAGGGCTACGTTAATATCAAACAACCAATAGTTGAGAAGGTGGCGAGACGAGTCATGGGGGGCGACAAGGGAGAGGAAATGAGAAGAAGGGCAAAAGCAAGTGACGAAATCACCATAAAGGCTGTTGGGGAAGGTGGATCTTCCAACTAAGTTCAACTTCATTAATGGAAGAACTCGGGCAGCACAAAGCTGCTCGTAAATTGAAATGAAGCCTAGTCTACCGTACCATCATGTTCTATTCCTAAATGTCTTCTCCATCCTTTTGTTGCATCGATGATCGATCAAGGACATGTTGCGCCATGCTTTCATATTTAGGAGCTACTGCTGTAATGTTCAGTTCCTGCATTATTGCCTAACATCCTCGATGCGTGAGGCAATGCCTTCACCGATAAAAGACTCGATAAATTATTGTATGCTTCTGCGCGAATGAATGCAAACGCGCAAACAATTTTATTAAGTCTAGAACGGCTTATGTATGCTTCAAGCTTGAACATATTAATTATTGGGAATGGCTAGGATAACGGTGCCCTTACATTGAATTACTGACCGTCTAATGTCAGCCACAATTTTTAATGGAGGAAAACGGGAGATTGCTTTGACCGGTTTCAGATTCTTTTGAGTTTCTATCGTTTCTTTAGAATTCCAAACACCCCCTCAAGGACCGAAATTAAAACTCGGCAAGATCTAACCAGGTCGGCAAGACCAATAAAAAATAAGAAAGAACCGAAATTCAAGAGCAGCCTAAAGAGTTCTGCAAGCTACGAAGGCAACAGTGGAGGAGAGGCGACCGAAATTCAAGAGCAGCCCAATGAGTTCTACAAGCTACGAAGGCAACAGTGGAGGAGAGGCAATCGGGGATGGCTGGCCTTAGCGACTCGGGCGGCCTCTTCACTAAGAAAGATCTCAACCTCGAAACGCCAGAGTCAATGGCGCTGCTATCCCCACTGCCGAATTGGCGATGCCTCGAACGGTTTCTCTGAAAATGAAGGACATGGATATGTTGTGTGTAGAGGTGCTAAAATGGGTCTTAGACCCATACATGACCCATTTAAATCATAAATGGGTCGCTTATTTTTTTTTGAAGAAACTAGTTAAATGGGTTTAACAATTAAAGACTTAAGATAGGTGGGTCTTAAGTGGATCTTAAATTGATTGGATTTAGAACTCATTTTCAACCAAAACCTCACAATTTCTCTCTTCCCTCTTTAACTTTACATAAATATTTTTTTATTTATAAAAATCAAAGGTATAATTAATTAATTAATTTTCTTTCTTTCTTTCTTTTTTCTTTCTTCTTCCTCCTTCCAATGGCCGGCACGGCGACCGGCCAAGCGAGCCTTGAGCTCACCGGATATGACAAGGTGAAGGCCTCGCTAACGTTTGGCGAGGCTCGAGCCTCATTGATCTGGTGAAACTTGAACTCACTAGCGTTGGGCAAGGCTCTGGCGAGTTCGAGTCTCGCCAACGTTCGATCGAACTCACCGACGTCAGGTGAGGGGCGAGCTCAAGCCTCACTGATTTGGCAAGACTTGAACTCGCCGGCATCAGGCAAGGCTCGAGCCTTGCCGATCTGGTGAGCCTTGAGCTCACCAGATTTGGCGAGACGGTTGGCGAGGCTCAAGCCTTGTCGATCTGGTGAGCCTTGAGCTCAACGGATTTGGCGAGGCGGTTGGCAAGGCTCGAGCCTCGCCGATCTAGTGAGCCTTGAGCTCACCAACGTTAGCAAACTAGGCGAGCTCGAGGCTTGCTTGTGGCCGGTTGCCGACTATCGTCGTGGCTAACAGCCGACCAAAGAAGAAGAAAAACAAAAAAAGAGAAAAAGAAAAGAAAATTAAAAATTTTGTTCTTAAAAATAAAAAATTTAATTTTAAAAAATAAAAAAAATTAAAATTCGATTTTTTAAATAATTATTTTTAAAATTATGAAAATTGTCCATTAAATTTGTGTTGTATAAAACTATTTTAGCAATACCATTTTTTTTAAAGAAATAAATTAAGTTTAGTTAAATGAGTTGGATATGGATTGAGTATAAGTTGGGTCAGGTATGGGTCAAAATTTTTGTATTGCAATAAATGGGTCATAAATAGGTTAAATGGGTCGATTTGAGTCAGACAATTTATGACCCGACCCAAACCCGACTTAACCCACCCGTTTAACAGGTCTAGTGTGCGGAATATTGTTCCTCCCCAAGCAGTCACAATTACAAAGCGAGAGCGAGTGTGTGCGTATGTGTTGAGTTGGTCCTTTGCCCCTACATTTGAACAACGATGTTGTTGGTTGTGTAAGGGTGAAAATTGGGGTGAGTTTTGGTGTGTGTTTGTTTGAATGAAAGAAGCAAATGAGTTTTTTAGACTTTCACATGTTCGGTTTGCCAAAAATTATCAATCAACGAAAAAATATTTACAGTCAAAGATAATGTACATTCTTAAAGTTAAGAAAATAAAATCTCTAAATTGAAAAGCGAAAATCAAAGCATTTTCTAGAAAATAATTTCTTGAAAAACGTTTTTCGGAAAATATTTTTATCATTAACATTTTCAAAAAAAAAAAAATACACCTTCCAAATGTTTAAATCCCACCCAGTCAAGGACAATTTTGGCTCGACTCAGTTTTGTGCAAATTACCCTTTGTCCAAGGGAGGCGAACAAGCTAGCGGATTGGGTGGCTCAGGCACAATGGAAAAAAGAACTTCCCTCCAATTGGCTGTCTTTTCCTCTGCAGATAATGTTGGATGTTTTAATTTCTAATGTTAACGAACTTGTTTTAAGTTAATGAAGTTTCCACTTTTTCGACCAAAAAAAGGTCACAAAAACATAAAACTAGACCAGCCAGTGCCCAGTTTCCAACTTTAAGATTAGTGGCTGACAATGTATCGTCAATTTTGTGAAGTAACGAGACGGTTAGATAATCATTTTCCTTTAATTATCCAAAGTGACTCTTCTGCACCAGAAAACGTTTAAGATTTCCGAATTGAATATTCCTAGTCAATTCTGAGGGAGGCGCCATCTCGTGCGTGACGCATCTTTCTTTAGCTTTTAAGGTTGTCGATGAACAGAGGATCTCTCGTAGTATTGCAGGGTGCATATAACTTGCCACAGTTTTGAAGACGATGGTGTGCATGGATTCAGTCTAGGTATCTTCTCAAAGTCTTCTCTGCATGGATAATCAATTCAAATCTAGACCTTTTTTTTTCCCTCTTTTGCAATTCAAAATTTTTTGGCGAACATGAATTTGGACACCATATGAACCGGAATTTTTATAGGACATCCAAAGCGTAGAAGGAATCAAACTTGTCCTTCTCGCATCACTCACTTCTTCATATACCGAACCTTTGTCGCCCTTCACCACCATCATCCCTAAATACATTCCTGTAGCAGTAATTCTCCTAAGAGCCAAATGGGTAGTGCAAGCCATCAGCTCCACCTTTTCTTCTTCCCTTTCATAGCTCCGGGCCACAAGATCCCGATGATCGACATGGCCAAAGTGTTTGCCATGAGAGGCTGCAAGTCCACCCTCATTGCCACCCCCCATGACAAGCCCAGTTTCATGAAATCCATCACAAAATTTAAGGGTTTGGGCTTCGACATCGATGTCGTCACGGTGACGTTACCCCTGAAAGAGGTCGGCTTGCCAGAAGACTCTGACAATCTGAACAGGGTCACCTCGATTAAAATGCACAAGCAACTTCGGAGAGGCATGACGATGCTGGACCAGCAGCTTGAGCTGCTGATAGAGAAACTCACCCCTGATTGTTTAATCTCGGACATGTTCCTTCCCTGGACAATCAATGTCACGGCCAAGTGCGGCATTCCTAGGCTCGTTTTCCATGGGACAAGTGCCTTCTCCGTAGCAGGCACAGAATGTGTGAGGCTTTACGAGCCTCACAAGAAGGTGTCGAGTGATTCGGAGCCCTTTGTCATCCCCAACTTCCCTGGAGAAATCACATTGTCCAGGATGCAGTTGCAGGACTTTGTCAAGGAAGAGACAGAGTTCACCAAACTCATGGACGAGATTAAGGAATCGGAGAAGAGGAGCTTTGGAGTTGTCATGAACAGCTTCTATGAGCTCGAGCCAGCTTACGCAGACCATTACAGGACATTCCTAGGGAGACGATCCTGGTTAATCGGCCCGCTCTCACTGTGCAATAAGGATATTGAGGACAAAGCGCACAGGGGCGAGCAAGCATCCATTGACCAGCTCGAGTGCCTCAAGTGGCTTGACTTGAGGCAAACCAACTCAGTGATCTATATTTGCTTTGGAAGCATGGCGAATTTCAATGCTGCTCAGCTCCATGAGATCGCAGTCGGACTAGAAGCATCAGGGCAACATTTCATCTGGGTGGTAAAGAAGGACCCAAATGTGGAAGAAGGCAAAGAAGAGTGGCTGCCTGACGGGTATGAATCAAGAATCCGAAACAAGGGCCTCATCATCAGAGGCTGGGCTCCTCAGGTGCTGATTTCGATCATAAGGCAGTTGGGGGGTTCGTGATGCACTGTGGGTGGAACTCGACCTTGGAGGCGGTTACAGCTGGTGTACCAATGGTGACATGGCCGGTTGCAGCGGAGCAATTCTACAATGAGAAGTTTGTGACCCAAGTTCTCAAGATCGGGGTTGATATCGGGGTGAAGAAGTGGGTGAGGTGGTTTGGCGACAGCGTGAAGAGCGATAGAGTGGAGGAGGCAGTGAAGAGAATCCTGGTGGGTGAGGAAGCAGAGGAAATGAGGAGGAGGGCGAAAGCACTTGCAGAGATGGCAAGAGGGGCTGTGGAAGAACGTGGGTCTTCTTGGTCTGATTTGGGGGCTCTGCTTCAAGTTCTCAGACTGCAGCGATCGGCTCACGATGAGAAGACTTGATTCATGACCTGAAGCAACCAATCTCGAGTTTTCGCTTCTGGAGAATAAAACTAAAGAAATAGAAACCTTTGGTTCTCAATTTCAAAGTCTCTGTTGTGGTGCAAAACTTGAGAGAAAGGCTGCTTGCTGTTTCTTTTCATGGGATATACCAGTGAACTCGTTTCTTTTGAGGTGTTAAGCAATGTATACATGATCTTGAATTCTGTTGTGCCAAAGAAATTAAAATTAGGATCCCGGTTGCAAGTTTCAATTGCACATGTGTAGTTTCCCATTTCTGAATTCTGTTCTTGAGACAGAACTGGCAGAAAGATCTTTGCAATTTCACATTACATAGAATTGTATTTGCACATCAACAGACGAAAAAGACAGGACAGAAAGAGTCAAATGAAAAGAAGAGGATGACAAACTCATCCTTGCAGTTTCATGTTAAGGAAACATTTGAATGTTGCACAACTCATTGTGATATGAAATCATAGTTGAGTTTGAACTTACTTTTGGCCCAAACATTTGAATGTTGCACAACTCATCTTGTGATATGAAATCATCATTGAGTTTGAAGTTACTTTCGGCCCAAACCAGATCGACGACTTCGGTTCATCATCAACTCGAGTCCATTCCGAATCGTGGGCATGAAACTTTCACACCAATATGACACTCATGATGTCATATTCATAGATTAGGTACCTTCAATCCTCAAGGTCGGGACTGGCTTTGTGGTTGCAAAGCTGGGTTATGGTGGTCGGAGGGAACGTGAGAAGAGACGCTGCGGAGAAGGCGGAGAGGCGGATGGTCAAATCTTTGATTTGTTAATAAGTTTCTAATGAAGTGACTAGGTTCACTGATTAGATCTTAAAATACTTTGGGATCTACAGCTACATGCGGGGATGGTAAATATTTTATCGATAAGTTATAAACTGCTTGTCGGTCTAATTGTTGAATATTATGGAAATATGTAATCTTCTTCTCATTATTAGATTTGAAGATGGTAAAATCGCGACTTTGTTGATAAAGTTACGGCTTAATCGATGGGTCCACTTGTTGATGCTAAAGTTGCAGCTTAATTGATGGGTCCACTTAATAAATTTAAAGCACTTAAGTAATCGACTGTTAGATGTGAGTGATGAATTCATTATCTTGTTAGTAAGTTATAAAATGTTTGACGAGTCAAGTTGTCAGATCTAAAAACACCATGTAATCTACTATTGGAAAGTTGGATATAACAACAACAACAACAATAATTAATTGTTGTTTTGTTACTTTATTAAAAGTTGATGGGAAGAAGGAAATTGCCAATGAAATTCTACTTATTTAATGATATTGAAGATTGGGAGAATGACACAAAAAGTCTCTAAATTTTGGCCTACTATGCAATGTCATCATTGGATTTTTAATTCGTTCAGTGTGATCCTCGAAATATTCCTAAATATTCAATCTAGTCATTAAACTTTCAATATGTTCATTTTAGTCCCTCAACTTTTCATTTGAAAGTCAAATTCGTCCTTTAGTATTATTCACAAATTTTCATAACTGCACTATGTCCAAGATTTTAGAAGTCTTTTCATTGCAATCCATTTCCTAAATCAACATAACAAAAAAAAAAAAAATTGAGGAATTAGAACTTCCTAGTGATTTAATAAATTACCAATGTAGATTCACTATTAATTTAGTAAGTTACCAACGAAATGAGGAATTTACCAACTTCAAGTAGAATAGTAAGTTATTGATCTCTTTGGAAATTTACCATTTAGCGGATGGACCCACTTGTAAAATTTTAAAGCACTTTGCAATCTACTATTGAATGTGAGATGACAACTGTTGTATTCAATAATGGAACTTAGAGAGCAGTGAATAGGTTGATTTATAAAATCTTAACTGTCTGTAAATTAAAAGAAGTTAAGTTTTAGATGTGCATAAAATATCATATCAAGTGTCCGATGCTTCAATCAATTATAAAATAAGATAAATAAAGAGATAGAGGATAATGTATGCAAAACTTATGGTGGTTCAATTTGATCAAATTTACGTCTACTCTATTAGACTAACCCCCACTAATAAGTTGAAATCCACTTATAATACCTTGAGTGGCTACAACTTAGCATATGTCGCTTCTATTAGAAGTTGATGGATGATACTATCAACAACTCAACATTGCTCACACATTTGTTCAATTGTTGAAACAAGGCTTACGATGAGTAATAAAAACTCTCAACAAGGTAGAACACAAGTCAATAAAATCACGCTTCCAACACAAAGTGAATGTGACTATATCAAAGTTGGCAGGTGTTGGAGGTTTGTTTGTTAAAACAAGCTAAATGTGTTTTTCCTTGTCCCACATACGAAAAGTGGGAGGAAATGGGTTAATTTATATGTGTGTGGTTTCCTTGTATACCTCAAGGAATGAATGGGTGGGGCTAGACCCTACCATACTCACGTCTTGGTCTTGCGAATAATTGCGTGATTTTGGTAACCCCTTTTGCTTTTGTTTTTGTTTTTTTATGTTATTAATTTTTAATAAATTCAAAGGTTGCCTTTTATTTTTGAGAATTTCGGAAATAAAATATAAAAATGAAAATTTGAAATTCTATTTAAAAAAAAATATTATTCCGAATTTTTTGTTTGTGTTTTTTTTTTCGAGACAACCTTTGGAAAAGGTACTTATTCAATTTGCAATTTTCCCGAATGATTGCAATTGTTTGTTTTTTGTAACTTCTTATGAATGGACACATTTGTTCAATTGGACAATTTCCGAAAGGACACGTTTGTTCAATTTTCGCAATTTTCACAAAGAGTTGCATGTGTTTTGAGACTGTTTTATATATATATACTCATCATTTTTCGGAAGAACAAGAGTGATCATTTTTCATCTTTTCGAGCTTTCTATCTGAAAAAAACTACGGCCATTCTTTCAATTATTTCCTAGAGAGACCCCGGAGAAATACTAGAATTGTTATCTAGTATTCTCATTTGAAACTTTGTTGTATTCTAGAAGATTTTTGCCGGTGACCATTAGCAACGTTGTGGGGTAAATAAATCCTTAAAGAAAGTGATATTACATCTCAAAGTCCGACTTGAGTACTCTAAATATTCTTCTTCATTGTTCAACCAAATTTGAAACTATATTTAACCAACAGCAGGTTCCTCAATTTTTTGTCAGCGTGTCTCCTTCAACACTGGTTCTCTCATATAGTCTTTGATCTTCAAATTAGCCTTTTGCACAATCTTGAAGAGAATCAAATTGCTGTTGGAAATGATGGACACAATTAGTAGGGACAACCATACATTCAAATCTTTTTAGTAATGGTGAGGTTTTTCCAAATAGAGTTAGTTATACTTGGTAATAGTCCGTTGTACCGAATAAATATCAATTAAGTAGATTTTGCTTCAATTATTGCTTATCAATTTCCAAGCCTGAGCTAACTATTAATTCCTTTTGACCTGCAATACTAGTCAAAGGAAGATTTGTGTCTTCTTATTTAGATTGCATAAATCCAGTCAAAAAATCCTTCCACATTTGATTTAGTGAGTTACTTCTATCAGCTTTTTGTATATATCTATCAAGCTTCCCGTCAGTAGTTAACTTTACGATCTGCTACTCATTTTGTCTTCCTTAGTACATTGGTGATCAAGACTATATTCATCTATTCACCTCGTCATGGTTCCTCCAAATCTTCACGAATTTCTCATTTTTCTCGACTTGCTCACTTTTTACCAAATTCCATCCAACATTAGTTAATCTTCTCACTTTGTACTTTGGGTTCCATCAATAGTGATGAAACATCCTTTTATATCAATATTACTTGAAACAAGATAACATATCCAATTACCAAATAATAATGAGAAATAGAAGGTTTTACCAACTTCAAAATAGCATAGGAAGTTTTCCCAACAATCAAACATCATTACCTCATTTTTATAAGTTACAATTTACTTGATGGACGTACTTACAAAATTCTAAAGCACGTGGCAATCAACTAAATGCTATATAGTTGAGGATGATAAAATTATTATTTCATTGGTAATTTACTAATTAATTTACATTGCACTTATTAAAAACTAAAGCACTTGACATTCTAGTACAAGAAAGGGGTTGTAGATTCATTATTTCACCGGCAAGCGGGCCTCCACGTAAAATATTAAAGTTTGAAATTTATTAACGGATGCTAGATTTTGGATGGTGAATTCGTTATTTTATGCAATAATTTTCTAATTAATTGACTGGGCCTATACAAAATTTTAAGATACTTGGTGATCTACAACTGGTGTGCGGATGATAAAATCACTATCTCATCGGTAAGTTATCGAACTACTTTTTTTTGGTCGAAAAAGTAATTGTAAACTAAAATGGCACTCTGTAATCTATTATTGGATACTAGATTTGAGGATGGTGAAACTATGACTATTTTGATAAGTTACTAATTAACTAATGGATCCACTTATTAAAGTTGAAGCACTTGGCAATCGACTGCTAGATGTGAGTGCAAAGAGTTCATCATCGTGTTGGTAAGTTACAAACTAATTGACGGGCTCTAGTCGTTAAAAATTAAAAACGCTTGGTAATCTATTACCAGAAACTCCATATAAGAATAAGAAATCCCATTAATCTTTTGCAAGTTACTAATAGTCGACCGGAAAAAAAAGAAAAAAAAAAAGAAATCGCCTACCGAATGTCACTTATTAAACAACATTAAACATTCGACCAAAAAAACAACACCATTAAACATTCATTAGCGCTTCTTGAAATTTATTATCATCACCGAACTCAGTTCTGCCTTTTGGCAAACGCAGCCACGTCCAACTTTCAACGGCATATACAATTTCCAATCAGTAGTCATTTAACTTTTCTGTAGATTTTCTTCACTTAAAAGTAATGTTTCTCTTCACACTCCCCAAAAGAAAAAATAAATGATGTTTCTCCATAAGCGAGGAGGCGAAAACCCTAGGCAACAAGCCTTAACCCTTTCTAAAAAGGTGTTAATCCCTCTGAGAAGGATATCCCCTTCCTCTTCATTGGGATCATCGTGGGTCAGGTCCGAGCATTACCCTTTTCTTGGCCATGAAGATTGGAATCAATTCGCCATCCAAGCCAAGAGTCGAGACCTTATCTCTTATTACTTGGCATGTCTTTCCTTCACAATGTTCATTTCTTCCAATAATCAATCATTGATTTGCTGCATGTTTTATCATGACAGAGGGGAAAATATTCTCTCTCTCTCTCTCTCTCTCTCTCTCTCTCTGTGATATTCCAAACATCGCTCAAGGATGTATAGACTTGAACCACAAGAAAATCAATCTACCATCTGAAGAATTCTCTTCTTCTACTCGTACATTTCCTCTCTTTCTCTCTCTTCTTCTCGCAACATGACCGATATACAATGGTCATTAGCAACAGCTATTTAAGCTGAAATGATATGAGCGTAGCATGCAAATCACAAGGTTTATAGAAATATATTCACATGGAGGCCTCTACTTCCAGTCCATGCATCGATTATGCCACGACAGAGATTGTCTTCTTCGACCTCGAGACGACAGTACCTAAGAAATCTGGACAAGGCTTCTCTGTGTTGGAGTTTGGTGCCATTGTTGTCTGCCCGCGGAAGCTCGTCGAGCTCGAGAGTTTCTGCACTCTCATCAGGCCCCGGGACATCACGGCCGTTGGGATGAGATCGAGTCGCCAGGGAGGGATCACCCGGGATGCGGTCTCGAGGGCACCCGCCTTTGAAGAAGTAGCCGATAAGATATTTGCCATTTTGAACGGCAGGATCTGGGCAGGCCACAACATCCAGCGCTTCGATTGCGTCCGGATCAAGGAGGCATTCGCTGAGATCGGTAGGGATGCGCCGGTTCCCGTTGGGATGATCGATTCTCTAGGAATCTTGACTGAAAAGTTCGGGCGCCGAGCTGGTAATATGAAGGTAGGTCCATTGGTCTTTGTCAAGTCAATACAGATACCTGCCTATAAGCTTGGTCCTGACCAGCGCGCTTTCTGTTCCTATTTGTATCAGATGGAGACCTTGGCTTCTTATTTTGGGCTAGGACAACAAAAGCACAGGTAATCAAAATAAAAAACCAGCACATTTTATTAAAATTTACGATCAATTCGAGTCCATTCAAGTTATCATGTCAAACCCTAACCAAATCCAAGACATCTTTCCTTGATCAGGAGTCTCGATGACGTTCGCATGAATTTGGAGGTCGTCAAGCATTGTGCGACCGTGCTATTTCTGGTACTGGCATTCCTTTTGATCTTATCAAATGCTTCAATTTCAAGTCCAGATGCCACGTTTAGTTGATAAAATCGGTTAATTGATGAGTGCTAGGTTTACTAACTCATTACCGCTTGTTACCAAATGCTGCACGCAACATTCTTGGAGACATTTTTGAAATCGTTAGTCCAAAAGTGGAGAAAAAGACATTGTTGCTACTTCTTTTAATCTGCAAAAAAATCATAAGATTGCAGGCTAAAATCTTTATATTTAACGGTGTATTTATGTTTATGTTTTTATATCGACACGTTCTATTATTGCTGAAAAAAGGAATCGAGCCTGCCCAGCTTACTGAGGGGGAAATGGCAACCATCTCCAAGCATTATTACAAGAAGCAGAAGTAACAACCAACATAAGATGACTTGCAGAGGCGAGAGCAACAACGTTATTAGCCGTAAATCTCCAACTTCTCTCGGATATCAAAGAGCTGTTCCTAACGGCAAGGCAAGCCTTGGAAAGGTTTGATAATCGTTAAAGTTCCTATTTTCCAAATTTCATCTTCTTGCTCGGAGATTAGTGCGCGATACGGGTTGCATTTCTGCATCATGGAAATGCAATTCAATCTCATGTTCAGGCTGCCCACCAGGGCTTTGATTAGCTCGCATTCTTACTAGGGTAACAAAATTTACTGAGATATATAAGAAGACTAAAAATGCAGGACTATGCAGCGTGGAGAGAATCTTTTGGACGTGGATAGCAAGATTTGATTAAAATCGTGTTTTTGGATGTTTCAACAGATGACAGAGAAAATGAAAAGTCTCTTCCAGGGAAATCAACCTCTCAACCACTTACTCAAGCACTCCCTACTCAGATAGCAGTGTAACAAGTTAAGTTCTACGGCAATTCACACCGCGTCTTCGATATCAGAGAGGCGAGAAGACAGAACTATTTAGCTTGATTGATGGAGCAGGTTGCTGAAGATGGCAGCATCACCAGTCATTTCAAATTTAGATTGCTTGCTGTATAGAATTCGTGCCCCTTTTTCCATCTGGAAAATAATCACAACAGTGCAGCATACAATGGCATGAGATCATCTTTATAGTTGCATTATCAATCGATTCTTTTGAATAGTGGCTTCCAAATTGCATGGCTAGTGTGGCGGAATCAATCAGTGACGTGCAATCATCCCAAAAAAAAAGGTCTTGTGAATTTTGAGCAATTCTGCAAAGCCAAAACAATCCGAGCGCATTGAATTTACTGAAGAATAACTCAGTAATCCAAAAGTAAGGTTGAGCATCGGCTCTGGATACCCAGAAAGGGCTTAGACCAAGATTTCAACAATAGTCTACCGCTGTATAAACATTTCAATAACCACTTGACCAAGACTTGTTCTTCATCGTGGGCTATGTACTGTATAGCCATGCACCCAACGATATAGGCTTGATGGCAAACAAATGAAATGACGGAGGAAACCTTAAGAATGTAATCAGAAGCCATTACATCTGTCTAGGATCTCTACCTTGCTCCCATCTTTGCAAGAAAAATGGATGCGAAGGGCCTTGAGCATGGCGTGAGACTTCAAAGAGGATTTGAAAGCTCCTGAACAGACCCAGATGTAGTTAACAGCCCAGTTAGCCCAGATTTTCATTGCTTTTTTCCTTCATCTATCCCTCAGGCTGATTCGGCCTTGACTTACTGTCGGCTAAGGAAAGCCCGAATCCTCTCCTCACCATGTTTCCTAGCGTTGAGGTCTCAGACGATAGACGCCAAACACAGTGACCCGAGTGTCTTGTCTCTCGCTCTGCGAATTCATCGTTTCCTTTCTGTGCGTCTTTTCATTTGCTGCTTGTGCTTCATTCACCAATCCCAACCTATAATGCATCCTGCTCTCCCTTTTTTCTCTTTGTTTTCCTCTTTTGCTCTCTAGTACGCGTTCGCAAATACGTACCGTTTTCCAATGGCAGTGCATGTGTACACATGTAAATAATCTCCCCCGCATCATGCAAAAACAAGAGGAGCATCTCATGGAATTCAATGATCTCTCTTCATTCGGATGAGGCTCCTCAGCAAATCTTGGTCCAATCTTCCGCTCGTCCTTGCATCAGACCTCCCTCCCTCCCTCTCTGTGTTTCTCTCCCTCTTTTGTAGTCCGCCACTTTCCATCTTTCTCTCTCTCAAACTCGGCAGCATTCCTTGCTGTATAGCTGAGATGTCTTCTCATCTTTGCCTTGCTCGGCATATAAGCTCGAGAGATGGCAAGGAATCGTATCAGGTGCGCGGCAGGATTCCGTGCCATTCGAATGAAGAGATGGGCCGGGTTACGAAGCGGTCGCGCGGGCTTGGGCTTCGCATGAAAAAGTTCTCAGAAATTCCTTGCTTTGCGGGAAAAAAATTTCAGATCCACTCTGCATATCGGTCGGATTACAAAAAAAGCCGTAATAGTAAAGTCGGTAAATTAAAAAAAAAAAAAAAAAAAGGAAAAGTGAGCTGGTAATATCGAAACCCGTTTGTAATTTTGGGTATGTTTGTTTCATGAAAAGCTCAAGATTTGAAAAATATTTTCCGGTAAATGATTGGAAAATAATTTTTATTACTGCGAAAATAATTAGACATAAATTGTTGTTGATATTGAAAATATTTTTCATTAAATAATTTTTTAATGATATTTTTATATAATATAACTGATTTTTTTTTTCAAATCTTGACTTTTTCATAAAACAAACACCCCCTTAATCAAACAAAAGTTAATAAATTGCTCTAAATTTGGTTGGTATTTATACAATCCATACGTTTGTAAGGGATCCCAATACTTCTTCTTTTCCCAAATTATCCTCAATAAGTCATTTTATGAAATCATATTCTTTCTTAGACCCGATATATAATGCACATCCGCTAGGGTTTTGATCATGCCATCAAACATCCTAATTTTCATGGTTCCAACTCCCACAGTCTTGCATGAAGTGTCATTCCCTATGATAACAGAACCACCTTCATATGCCTTGTACTCATCGAAGGCTGCTCAATGAAGACTCATATGATAAGTGCATCCGAAGTCCAACATCCGCGAATCTTCAAACGTGTCCTTCAAACGTGTCCTTCCCTAACGTTATGGACAAGACATCTCAATAATATGTCTCAGTACTGTCGGTGACACTTGCTTCATTCAAGCTTTTCTTCTTTTTCTCGTTCTTATTTGGACATAATCTCTTAATATGCCCTTCCTCATTACACTCATAGCATCTTCCTTTGAACTTTCAATTGGATTTTGATCAATCCCTATGGCTCGATCCTCAATCCATTGATCTTCCTCTTCCTTGATTGCTTTTCTCCTTCCTAAAGAGTCCTTCTCTTGAAGATTTTGAACTACCTTTTTCAGGTGTTTGTTTGAAATTAAGGCAGCAATCATTGATCTCCAGGGTTTTCTTACCATAAAGGAGCGCAAGTGATCAAACAAATCTAGCTACGATGCCAAAAGCAGAGCGCTATGTCTTCATTCTTGAACTTTAGCTCCAAGCTTGTAAGTTCATCGATCATTTGATTGAACACACTGAGATGTTTCAACGAATCTCCTCCTTCACTCATTTGAAGCAAATACAATTTCTTCTTCAAGAAGAAAATACAATCTCTTCTTTAAGAACAACTTGTTTGTAAGAGGTTTCGTCACGTATATGCTTTTGTAAGGGGTTTTGTCATGGAGCAGATTCGATTTCCACCACATATTGAAGGGCCTTGTCCAATAGGCTCAATTGGATCACACTGCACGCCCTCTCCTCCACGCCCTCTCCTCCATGTCAACCTAGTCATCATCAATGATGGTGTTGACTTATCCGATTTTCCCAAACGAACCTTAGATAAACCTTGTTGAATCAATAAATCCTTCATCCTTCTCCACCATAGTGTAAAATCATTCTTCTTGGTAAATCCTTCAATATCAAATTGAGTGGTCAAACCTTTTCCAGCCATCTAATCAGAAGTCACAATACAAGAACAAAGAACTTGGATTTCTCTAATACTAATTGTTGTGCGAAAGAGCACCCTTACTACATGAAAAGTTGAAAAACAAGAATAATCAAGAACCCAGGGATTTACGTGATTTGGCCAAAATCTGCCTATGTCCATGGGGAGGGGGAGAGGGAGAGAGACAATTTTTTATTTCTTGGGCATATTTAGATACAAGATACAATTCTGAACAAATAGATTCTCAAATCCTCACTTCCCTAATCCCAAGGAATTCCACCCTAAAGATCTTATCAGATTTGAAGCTAACAAATCTTTAGTGATTAATCCCTAAATATTAGGGATATCATGACATATTCTAGTTACATTGAATTTGGACTATTTCCTATGAAATCCCTTGTAGATAGGTCCAAATCTAGAAAATATGTCTAGAAACGTACGCTACAAGCTCTGAGCCTTCCTAGACTTCCCGATCAACTTTTCCAATTCTCTAATCGATCAAAATATCCTAGAATTCAAGACAACATCAGCAGAGGGATAAAAGTTGGGTGGGAAACCGAAATCCATCATTTTGCATATGATGTGCACGTGGGGCGCTAAGCTTGGAGAGTCCACATTACTTGACCAAATTTGAGAGAAAACAAGAATATATTCCTCAAGGTTTTAATTGCATCAAAATAGGAGATAAGGATATATTCTTTTAGTGTTAAATAGGAAAGGGATAAACTAACTGATACCTTGGAAAACCCTATTCCCTTTTCCATAGAAAGGCCACTTTTCCTTCGAAAATAAGGAGACGGCCGAAGGAATCACGGCCACAATTGAGAGAGAGAGAGGAGTGTGGTCTGCCTTCACAAAAAAGAAGACGCGCCGCTACTTAGCCCCGTTACCGACGACCAACGATCACCTGCACCAACGACGATTCGCTGCCACTCCTACACCGTGAGTTGCCGTCCTAACGATCTGCTCACCCTGTGCCAAGCTATTGCTTCCCTGATCCAAGCCAACTCCTGCGGCCCTCCCGGCACGGACCGCGGTGAGCCCAGCTCGAACCCTAGCACACGACGCTGACCCAGCTGCTGATCTGTCGCCATGCCATGAACCGCGACTCCTCCTCTTGCTGATCCGAGGAGTTTCCCATGACAAGCTCAAGCTCGTGACTGACCAGCTGGCCCCCATCACCGCTTGCTGCCTTGTTTTCCATATTGTGCCCGACTCCTTTTTGCAGGTTGCCAAGCGCTGATTCACCATAGGTTAAGCCAAGTCGAGCCGTCCGGTGATGTCTAAGCAATTCTGGTTCTTCCGGCAAACCAACCCACAATAGCAAGACCTCGATCCCGTACCTGCAGCTGTCACGGATCCACTTGCTGCTCGCTAGTGTCTTCGGTCGTTCTCTGCGGTCCATCCATATCGTATTGGCTCGGCTAGTCTTCCATCCGTTCCGTTGTACGTGAGGAGTCAAGCGGTGGTCAAAAGAGCAATAATTGACGGAGACAATCCATACTTTTTCTCTCTGTCAGGGACGATTTTTGTTTGCAGGTTCCCAAGAGGACAAATCCGAGTGTAATTGGTGGCTAATGGGTTTGCTATTGAAGGAGACAACATCATGCTCTCAGGATCCCACATTCTCCTCAAACAAATAACGTAAAAAGAGGAACGAGCATGCATAGGAAAGAACTAAGAGCTCTCTTTTGTTGCTCATTTTTGACAAGTCCTGTCATCGAGCTTCGCAATCGTAGTCAAGCTTTGTCCCTGTGCACTTACAATCGGTCCTCCTAACTCTCCCGCGCCTGCCGCCATCCGCCTCAAGTCCTTGCCAATTGCCATCACCACTTGCTGCCGCTATTCATCGATTCAAGTTTTGGGAAGATAATCTTCAAATTAGGTAAAACCTTATCTCAATTTGATTCTAATATTTGATTGCTTAAATTGATAAGATTTCTTGTCTGACGTGACTCTTTTGAGTGATGGGCATCATCCATTTGGTCTTATTCCTAATCCATAACTGCATATTGATTTTTTATTTTATTTTATTTATAAGATATTAGATGGATATCACAGATCTTTTAGGTTTAGAATCAATTAATCAATTTTATCTGTGGAATAACCAAATCGATTAGATATTGTTTCCTAAGTTGAACTATGGATGATATTTTTGGTGATTTATTGATATTTCTTGATTTGGGTGATTGTCTTACTTTATTTGTTTTTATTTGTTGAAAATATCAACAAAAAAAAATATATTGCATGTACATAAATTAGAAATGTTAGATGTATAGGCGTTGACACCTAAATTTTTGCATAAGAAATGGATTAATTTTTACCCCAAAAAATAAATAAAAATTGCACTACATATAATTTAGGAACATTTATCTCATTTTATTTTATTTTATCTTATTTGACCGACAGTGAGCGCGAGGTTTTTTACATATTCCGCTGAGAATTTTCACATATTCAAGTAATATACACCAAGGAACATATTTTGAGTAGAAATAAAATTGTCGGATGGAATATTCGAAAAATACAAAAGAGAACATCATGCGGGGCACAATGATATATTCAGGAGATTATGTATAGATTATGCGTAAGCGAAATAGGAAACAAAATATGCAACAAAGATTTAAATTTTTCCCCTATAAAAGGTGTGGTGCGTGTACGGAGACAGGAGGTGGAAGAATTGAAAAAATTTCGAGAGCGAATTCGGCGAGAAAAAATTTAGAGCAAAAAAGGTGAGGAGGCTTTTTTTCTCGGTCAAAACATTCTTTCGTTGGGGGAGGAGTGAAAAGGCAAAAAGAAAGAAAGGGTGAGAGAGAAGAGACGTGAGTGCAGAGAGAGAAAAAACAGAGAGAAAAACAAGTTACTGTTTGTCTTCTTCGCGCGGACGCTCGCGCTCTGCCGGCCTCCGTCCGCCACGTCTTCGCCTGCCGTCCTCCGGCCGCCGCTTCTCCTGCGCCGCCCGCCTCCTGCCGCCAGCCACCGCCACGACCCGCTGCTCGCCCGCAGCAGCTGCCGGACCCCCTCGTCGGCCTCTGCCGACGCCAGCGCCGCACCACCTTTGCCTGCTCGCCGCTGCCGCTGCGTCACTGCTCCACGCACCAGCACCCGCAAGCACCGCTGCGCAGCAACCTGCGACCTGCAATGCCCGCGAGCCCCCTTCGCTGCTAGACCCGACGCCCGTGCCTGCACCTCCACCGCGCAGCACTGTCGCCGACGCCCGCAGTTGCTCCCTTGCCACTCCATCCGCGCCTCAACCCTCGCCGAGGCCCGTGCTCCTCGCCGGTCCGCTCGCCGTTCGCTGCTGATTGCCCTGCACTTCGCCGGAGCCCGACGTCACTGCTCATCACCACCGCAGCGACCCGTGACCCAGCTGCTGCTCGCCGGTCACCGACGTCGTGCCTCCCTGCTGCTGCTACCGCCCAGTCCTCGCCGGAGCTCCGACGCCGACTGTCCCCCTCGCCCACGCCTACCCCTTTTGAAGCCGCGGTCCTTAATCCTTAGGTAGTTTATTTTTATTTTTTATTCTTATTTTTCACTTATTTTATGTTATCTTATTTTATTTATTTTGTTATTATTGTTCAAATCAGAATATTGGAATGTGATGCTCATTTTATGAATATTTTAGACATTATCCATAGGCTTTTGCCCAAAATTATTATAATTATTAATTTGATCCGTAAGATGTCGGGTCATTTTTTTTAATTGTATTAATTTTTGGGTATTTTGATTAATTGTTAAATTATTATAATTATTAATTTGATCCATAAGACTTCGGACCAAATTTTTAATTATTTTGAAATATCGTGATGTTTAGTGTTGAAGTAATTGTTAATTTAACCCGTGAGATAACATGTTATTTTTTCAATTATTTTAATCCTTTATTTGGTGGATGTCTTGATTAGTTTAAGATGTAATTTCATAATTGCTTGTCTTGGAAAAAACACTAGAAAACAAAACATAAAAATCAAAAGATTAAATCTTGCATGGGAATGTGAAGGTTTAGTAAATTAGGGTTGTATTCTAAATTTGCATGCTTAGATGATTTTTGAAATATATTAGGGTTGGATCAAAATAACTTTTTAAAATAAGATCTTAGATAATGTTTGCACATTTTAGTAATTTCATTTTTCCTAAAACAGCATTTTTCTAAGAAAAATACAAAAATAGTAGGTGCATGTCAATTAGTTTGCATGTTAAGTTCATTTAATTAGAAATAGCTTGTTAATAAAATTAGGTCATATAATTTAAATGCATGAATTATGATAAAGTTCTAGTTAAAAGAAAAATCCAAAAAAAAAAAAAAAATACTTGCTTTAGTGTGTGCAATTCACTTGGTGCAATTTATTTTATTTAATGTTTAATAATAATTGAGCATTTGTGTGATCCCCATTGCATAATAGTAATTTAGCTTAAAATAATTTCAAGCTGCTTGCAAAAATATTTTTTTGAAAATTAAAAAGAAATTATACCGAAAGGGCATTAGAGAAATCAAGTGTAACCAAGTTCCCGTACCCTTAGTCTTTAGTTGGTAGGAGTAAAATAATTCTCTCATTATTTTACTTAAGTATCTAATCGACCTACCGTAAACAGATTAATGATGACTCCTAGATAATAATTATTTGCATGTTAAATATTTGAATCTTAAGTCGCGAATTGGTATGGGCTTATTCTTACCTCTTACCAAAAAAAAAAAAAAAAATTGATATGGGTTTAGGAGAGCCCAAGCTAAGTTTAAAGACTTAGTAGTTTATTAGCCTAAACTTAGGTGGAGCACCCGAAATTTAGGTTGCAACAGCTTGGCGACTCCACTGGGAAATTGTGTTGCGACTTAAATTTCGAGTGCACCACCTAGATTTAGGCTAATGAACTACTAAGTCTTTAAACTTAGCTCGGGCTCTCTCAAACTCATACTAATTCGCGACTTAAGGTTCTAATATTTAACATACAAATGATTATTATCTAGGAGTCACCACTAATCAGTTTACGATAGATCAATTAGACACCAAATAAAATAATAAGAGAATTATTTTACTCCTACGAACTAGAGATTAAGGGTAAGGGGACTTGGTTATATTAGATTCCTTTAATGCCCTTTCGGTACCATTCTTTTTATTTTCAAAAATGTTTTTGCAAGCAACTTGGATTGATTTTAGTCTAAATTACTATCATGCAATGGGGTGATTACATGGATACTCAATCATTATTAAACATTAATTAAAATAAATTGCACCAAATGAATTTAACACACTAAAGCAAGTAATTATTTTTTGGGTTTTCTTTAATCTCTTAAAACATGCATTATAACTACATAACCTAATATTCTAATTAAATGAACCTATTATGCAAACTATGCACCTAATATTTTTTTGTATTTTTTATTGAAATTCGGAATTCATAAAAACCCTAATTAAATTATCTAAATTGAATAATTTTCTAATTTATTTTAGAGGTTAATTTAACTTAAACCATATCCTATCTTGGAAAACTATTTTTTTTAATAGAAAAATGGGATTATTTAAATGTGCAAACATTATCTAAAATCAATCCTAATCTATTCCAAAAATCATCTAAAAATGCAATCCTAATTTACTAAACCAACACACTCTAATGCAAGATTTTATTTTATTTTATTTTTATGTTTTTAGTATTTTCTAAGACAAGCAATTATATCTAAACAATCAAGATATCCACCAAATAAAGGATTAAAATAATAAAAAAAATAACATGTTGTCTCATAGGTTAAATTAACAATTAATCTAAACCTAAACATCACGAAAATTTTTTCAAAATAATTAAAAATTTGATTCGAAGTCTTACGGATCAAATTAATAACTATAATGATCTAACAATTAAAATACTATCAAAATACCCAAAAATTAATATAATTAAAAAAATGATTCGACATCTTTCGGATCAAATTAATAATTATACTAATTTTGGACAAAACCCTATGGATAATGTCTAGAATATTCATAAAATGAACATCACATTCCAATATTCTGATTTGAACAATAATAACAAAACTTTAAAAAATAAAAAATAAAATAAGATAACATAAAATAGCCGAAAAATAAACTACCTAAGGGGGAGGACAACAACGTTGATAGGGTAGCTGGAGAGAGGGTGGCCGGTGTCAGAGCTCCAGTGAGGAGTCCAGCGGAGGTATGGCGTCCAGTGCAGGTTGCTGCGTGGCGGGGGAGGAGCAACAGCGGGTAGGGGCGAAGTGGCTTGGGTTGCAGCGTTAGGTCGCTGGTCTTCAGCTCCAGGCAGTGTTGGCACGACGAGAAGGGACATCAGGCTAGTGCAGTCGCAAGTGAGGGGGATTCCGGTGGCGTCGTGGTGGAGGTGCAGGCGAGAAACAGGTCGCGGGTCACGAGCTGCAGGCGAGGCGAGGCACAGCGGAGCTATCAAATGCTGGGCTAGGCAGATCGTGTCAAAGCAGGGGGCAACAGCATCGCAAGGAGAACGAAAAGGTGAGATTGTCGCAGGCGAATCAACAGGGTGGCAATGGTGCGGGCGGGGCTGCACGTTGTAGCGAGACTGACAAAATGGCAATGACCGGCAAGTAGGGACGTCGGATCGTTGGATCCGCGATAGGGTAAGGTAATTGCAGATGTAGCTGTTACAAAAAATTAACAAATTTTCAATTTATTAGAAAGTGTTAGGAAATATGATAATGAGGGTAGAATTGCAATATCATATTTATAAACATATTTCTTGACACTTTATACTAAATTGAAAATCTGTTAATTTTTTGTATTAACTACCATTTGTAGTTACCTCACTGTACCAAACATGCGTGCCACTTGTTTAGCCATTTCATTGATAACTTATTTATTTATGTCAAACAAATACATGTAAAGACCTTCTATTATTGCATATGTTGTTCACAAAATTACCAAAATTGCAAGCAATAATTTCAACAAATATTCATCGGTTCTATCCACTAATGCTAACCTTAATATATTAAAGGAAAAATAATTCAATCATCAATCTATATATTAATGAACATATGTAGTAAAGCTTACATCCTCCAAATGAAATTTAGTCTCTGCAAATTAAGAAAAATATTTTAGTGGTTAGTATTTCATTTCATAATATGATTAAGAAACATACAATTGTTAACGCCGGCCCCCAAAATTGAGCTCATATATATATAGGCTCTGACAATATGCTTAATCCATATCGCACAATCAATAAAATGTGTAGCAAGCTCATTGATCATAAGTTCATAACAATATGATTGGCAAACAAAAAAGGTAATATTTGATGAGCTCATCAATCATGAGATTCCGATGGGTGGAGTTTATGTAAAGTTCATGACATGCGGCGACGAACGATTGAGTTGAAACAAATGTCAAATACTGAGTCAAAGAGGAACTGTTTTTCTTTGTTAGAAAAGAGGAATCATTGACCGATGGATAACTGGATTCGATGCTGTTACAAATCAACCCCAAAGTAGCACATAAATGAGGATGCAATTAGAATTTCTTGCGTGGAATAACAAGATTTATAATGGAATGACTTTTTGAAGATATTGAAAAAATGATCAAAGTAAGATACATATATGTTCATCACAAACAAGACGGGAAAAGTATCAAAATAGTCCTAAATCTTTTGTATTGGTACCGATTTAGTCCTAAACTTTTTAATTTAACTAATTTAGTCCTAAACCTTTTCACATTAGTACCAATTCAGTCCATCCGGCTAATTTAAGCCGGAAATTGCTGACATGGCCGTCGACAGTCTTATGTGGCGCCACGTGGACAAATTTAATAATTTTTAAATATTTTTCAGATTTTTGAAATCTTTTTCCTTTTTTTCTCTTTTTTTTTTTTTCTTTTCTTCTTAACCCTTGGCCAGTTGGCCGACCATCGCCGGCCACAAGCCAGTCAGGGCGAGGGGCCCTGCGCCCTCATCGGCCATTGGCGAGGGCCGCCGTGCCTTCGCCGGCAACAAGCGAGGGCATCGGCCCCTGCTCAGATCCAAGCGAGGGCCGAAACCCTCGCCTGTTGGCCGGCAAGGGCCTCTGCGCCCTCGCTAGCCACAGGCGAGGGCGCGGCAGCCCTTGCTCGTGGCGGGCGAGGGCGCGGCGGCCCTCATCGACCACAGGTGAGGTCGCCATGGCCCTCACCTGGATTTGGGTGAGGGCTCAACGCCCTTGTCCACCAGAAGCGAAGGCGTCGGGCCCTTGCCCAGATCCAGGCGAGGGCCGAAACACTCGCCCGTTGGCTGGTGAGGGCCTCTGCACCCTTGTCGGCCACAGGCAAGGTCGTCGTGGCCCTCGCCTGGATCTGGGCGAGGGCACGACGCCCTTATTAGCCATAAGTGGGGGCTACCGTGCCCTCGCTTGTCACCGACAAGGGCGCAGAGGCCCTCACCGGGCAACGAGCGAGGGTTTCGGCCCTCGCCTGGATTTAGGCGGGGGCCGACGCCCTCGCTTGTGGCCGACGAGGGCGCGGGGCCCCTCGCCCCGACCGGCCTATGGCTGGTGATGGTCAGTCGGCCGACCAAGGGTTAAGAAGAAAAAAAAAAAAAAAAAAAAAAAAAAGAAATTTTTTTTTTAAATCTGAAAAAAAAAAGAAATTTTTTTTTAAAAATCTGAAAAAAAATATTTAAAATATTATTAAATTTGTCCACATGGCGCCACATAAGACAGCCGGTGGCCACATCAGCAATTTCCGACTTAAATTAGCCGGATGGACTAAATTGGTACTAATGTGAAAATGTTTAGGACTAAATTGGTCAAATTAAAAAGTTTAGGACTGAATGGGTACTGATACAAAATGTTTAGGACTATTTTGGTACTTTTCCCCAAACAAGACACTACCAATGAGCGCGCAGAATCAATCAAGACATTACAGGATGACGAATAGCTCATTGGATTTTGAAGAGGAGAAGATCATTCATAATAAATTGATTTGGATTAGATTATATATAAATTTATTTCAATTTCAAATGATAGTATGTTTTTGTTGCGATCTTACCTTTGGTTGAAACCCACCTAGGGGTTTGATGGCTAGACTTAGCTTAGGCTCTCTCAAACCTATATTAATTTGTGACTCAAGGTTTGAGTTTTTAACGTGCAAATAATTTTCACATTGGAATTGTCATTAATCAATTTTTCGATGGTCAATTAGGAACCTAGATAGAGTTTTAGGAGTTATACTTTACCTATATGAACTAAAGATTATTGATTCAGGGATATGATTACACTAGACCATTTCAATGCCCTTTCGGTACATTTTCTCATTTATTTTATAAAAAAAAACATTTGGCAAGCAACCTAGATTTAACTTGAATTACTAACATACAAGGTGACCATGCAAGTATGTAACCCTTATTAAACACTAAATAAAGCAAAGCAATAAATAAATTGCTAGCATAGGAAAGGAACACTAACCTCCATGCAATGCAAGCATTTGCAACAAATATTGATTAGAAACACATATTTAACATAAAATATGGTTTCTGATTATTACACAATTCTACCCAAATCTCTTTTGGGTTTTCTCTTATTTAAATGAATACTAAGCAATATGTCATGCAATTTAACTAAATGGCTTAATTCTAATGACGGACAATAATTTATATGCACTACTCTATATGACATGCAATCCATTTAAACAAACCTATCATTTAATTATTAAATGACAGGCACCTATGACATGCAATAATTACATGAACTAGGCTATATGACATGGCAAATGACACGAATGTGATGTAGTGAATCTATATGACATGCATAAGTTTTTTTTTTTAATAAATTTTCTATCAAAATTCATAATTAAAAGAAAAAAATTAACCAGCTAGAACAAATATAATATATAATTCAATTTAGGTTTTAAACTATGCCAATTCCTAATTTAAATGAGAATTTTATCTTAAATATTATAGAATCTACTTATACATACAATATTAACTAACATGACCTAATTTATTTACATGCAATCACGAAATATTATCAAATTGCCAAAGATATCATCCATAGTTCAAATTAGGAAACAATATCTAGTCAACTTGATTATTCCACGGATAAAATTGATTTATTGATTACTTGATCCTAAACCTTGTTGACATCTAAATTTTGCAATTTTATTAAAGGCTTTATCACTTTAAAATTAAGGATTAATTTTTAACTCCTAATTAATTTTCATTAAATTGCATCACATATTGACAATAGGAACATTACCATCACTAGTATTAATTATTCAAAAATTTGAAATTTTTGAATAATTAATTAAATAAAAAAGAGTATAGTAAATAATTTTTATTAAAATGCATCACGTATACATATTAGAGATATTTGCATTGCTACCATTAATTATTTAAAATTTTCGAAAAAATCGAAAAAAAATCGAAAATTTGTTATTAAAAACGGGAATTGGAAAAAGCGGACCGGGCCAGGGCTAGGCTGTCCCGGCCCTTTTCTTTCCTCCTCTCCCCGTCATTTCTTTTCGCTTTGGGTCCAGGCCCAGCCTCCTCATTTCCCCAACGCGGCCCATCTCCCTTTTGTTTCGGCCCGCCCCGCGCGCGGCTCTTCTTCTCCTTCCCTTCTGTTCGCTCGGACCGTGGCTCGACGATAGAACGGACGACGTATGCGACGAAGGGCAGGGAGAATAGGGCGAGCGATTGCCCGAAACGCTCGGCCGGGGCCAGGCTGGCAGTAGGCAGCCGGCGTGCCACATCCCATGCGCGCCGGTACGTAAAAGGAGGGGCTCGGCTTTTGCTTGCTCGGCTAAGGTAGTGCGACCGAGGAGAGGAGCTTGGACGAGAAACCAGAAAGGAGAGGGAGAGAAGCGACTGTGTTTCTCGAGATCTTATGCGGTGGTAGCGTTCTGGTGGCAGAGGAGGTGACATCGCGGAAGTGAAGGACCGGAGGTGGGGCTGGTCAAGTGCGCTCTGACCTCACTCTTGAACGAGGAAGGTTCGGTGTTGTTTTGGATCTGTTTTTTCCGGGATGCTCCGAATATAGCTGGTTCTCGAGCTGGTTCGGAGAACAGAGAGAGAGAGGACCGAGCGAGCATTGAGCGAGGAAAAAGCAGCGAACGACTATGCCGGTGAAGTATTCTCACGAAGTTGCTCGCCCGACGATCGGCTTGTGGCCGTCGTTCTTCGATAACCTGTAGCCCGGCTTGAACGGTGACCGTGATCATGGGTAGTGGTCGGCGAGGTTCAGTGGTGGCTTTTCTTTGAGAGGGATCTCGGTAATGGTGGTGTTCTCGGCAAAGAAGAGAACGTAGAAAAGGAGGGGAGTTTGAGTGAGGGAGAAGACCGCGTGCTGGGAAGAGAATTAAATAATAAAAGAAAATAGAAAAAAGATGGTTAAAAAAATCAGAAAATGAAGGGATAAAGGTTTCGGTCAAAGGAACTTCGGCCTTACTTTTTCGGTCTTTCTCGGACCGGGTTGGGCGAATCGGAGCTTTGGGCTGGGCTTCTTTATTTCTCTTTTATTCTTTTGTTTATTTTTAGGCTGAATTGATAAGCCCAGTCCAATCGTGGACCAAGACGGTTCTAACCCAGGTCGGATGTGGAGATCAGACCCGGGTCGGTTTTATATTATATTATTGTAATATTTTAAAAATTATATTAATTAAAAATTCCAATTATATTCTTTTTTAGAATCCACAAAAGGCTTAAAAAAATTAGGGCCTATTTGGCAACTTGCCAAACAAAAACAAATGTCGGTCGATTTTTTGTTCCCACAGGGTAGTTTGGGACAAGAATCACGTTTGGTAAACTTTTTGTTCTTGGGAACGATTTTGGACAAGATTTGAGAATAAAAAAAAAGAATCAAAACGGTAAAACCCCTGTTCTTCTCTTTTAACATCTCAGTTGCCGTTCGCCATCGCCCGCTGCTGTCCACCGCCGCTGCCAGTCGCCGGTCTACTACCGATTGCCAGAGGCTCGCCAGGCCAGGGCGAGGTCCAGCGAGCTCGCCGAAGGCAAGCCCAGCCATCGACGAGGCCGACTTGGCCACTAGCGGGGCTGGGCGAGCCCCGCCGGTGACCAGGCGAGCCTCGCTGGCAGCTGGGCGAGCCTCGCCCAGCTGCTGGGGAGGCTCGCCTAGCCACTAGCGAGGCTCGGTCGACGAAGGCCGACCTCACCGAGGGTCGGTGACCAGCCAAATGAGGAAGAAGAAGAATAGGAAAAAAGGGGAAAAAAAGAAAAAAAAGAAAAGTAAAAAGTAAAAAAGTAAAGAAATTATTTAAAATTTATTTAAAAATCAAAAGAAATTAATTTGGAACATAATCAATTAATACAGTACCAAATGCAATTCTATTCTAGAATAAAAAATTTTGAACAGTTACCAAACGTGCTTTTTTACTCAAATCGATTCTCGGAACATAATAAAAAATAATCATTTTTAGTCGAATCAAATTTCCTAACGTAATCGTTACCAAACGCGCCTTAGTTTTCAAGTAAATTTCCTCTTAAAAATTTATCATATCCTGCATTTAGTGCTTACTCAATACAAGATAATATATATATATTTTGTAATGTATACAAGATAAAATTGAATATAAGAGATGAAATAAAAAACTAGACAAGATAAAATTATAAAATGGGAGAGATAAGATAAAAGTAGATAGAATTTTTACTATAAAAAATTATATTAATTAAAAATTTCATTTTTTTTTTGTAGAATCTAGAAAAGGCTTAAAAAAAATAGTTTTTGAGTAAATTTTTTCTTAAAAATTTATCATATCCTATAGTTAATGCTTACTCAATACAAGATAAAATTGAAGTAGATAGAATTTTTATAAACACCTTTCCTCCTCCCCTGCTGCAACCAGTCCCGATAAACGGTAGGCATCTCTCTCTTTCTTGATTATTGCTTTGTTTTTCGTTGCTCCCCTCTACCTTTTTGTTTGGGTTTGATTTTTTGCTCAATTGAGCGAAGCTGTTAGTCATGATTCTTTCTTTCCAAGCTCGAGCAGTCGTTCTACATCTAAGGTTTCTACTGGCCCCTCGTCTCCCTCTGCTTTATATAAAACGAGGGGTTCCGAGCAAATCCGATTACACTTGCAGCCTACCACCGCGAAAGATCGTGCTTCTCCATCGGCGATTGAAGAGAGAATCGATTGCTTCTTCCCTTGTGTCCTCTCTGTCTTGTTCTTTTTCCCTTTTTGTCTTGGGTTTTTGCTACTTCTGATTTGAGAGAGCAAGTCATAGATCGTTTGCCTTTCGCTGTTCCTTCGATTTATTCCCGTTGTAGCTCGTTTTACGTTGTTTTTGGAGGTGCTCTTGCTTCTTCCCCTGCCTCCTTCGCTTCCTCCTTCACCTCTTCTCAATCCCCGGCTCTCCCCCACGCTCGCTTCCTCGAGGAAGCTTCCTATTTCGAGGCTCCCGAGCGGTATCCCCAAAGCGTCTGCTAAAGGTGCGTTTTCTTCATCCCAGAATGGGTCTTTGCGCATGAGGTTAGAATCGGTCGACGTATGAGCAATCGCAAGCCTTTCACTATGGCGATTTAGCATCTTCAGTTTCTTTGACTCCTCAACGTCTTGGAGAACTGGGCTCATGTCTGGCACATATCCCTCTTCTATGATTCTGGCAGTCGACTTGTCCAGCTCAGCACTAGTAAGTTCTGAATGAGTTCTTGATTGATCATAAGCTGAAAAGATATGTACTCTGTTCTTATACTTGCTCCAACTACATCCTGGTTCCTTTTTTTATTGATCTATCTCTCATATCCCGCCTTAGTTGGGCCACAAAGTCCCACTTCCCTCTTGCTGCATAGATATTTGTGAGTAAAACATAGCTTGCAGGGTTTTGTGGCTCCAATTCTAACAATGAATCAGCTGCTCATTTCCCAATTTCCATATTACCATGAAGTCTACATGAGCATAGCAGCTGCGCCCAACCGATTGTATCAGGAGGGAAGGGCATTTTGTGTATAAAATTTTTGGCTTCTTCTAACCTTCCTGTTCGGCTAAAATTTTTGGCTTCTTCTAACCGATTGAATCAGCTGCTTATTTATTTTTCCTTTTTTCTTTTTTCTTCTTTTGGTCAGTTGCCGGCCTCGGCCATGGCCGGCGACCGGCCGATGAGGGCCGGCGGCCTCGCCCAGCCACGGCGAGGCTTGCCGGCCCCCGGCGAGGCCGAGCTCGAGCTCGACCAGCCAGGCGCGAGGTCGGCCTCGCCGCGCCGGGTGGAGACGCTCGCAGGAGGAGATGCTCGTAGGTGGAGACGCTAGCAGCGGTTGTCGGCACCGGAGAGGATGACGGTGGAGAAGCCGGATGGTCTCAAGACAGAGGCGGCTGTCGACACCGGAGAGTGGGAGGCACCGGAGAAGACGATGGTGGAGACGCTCGCAGGAGGAGAGGCTCGCAGGAGAACACGATTTTGTTCCTTTTTTGTTCTTCAAATATGTTTCAGAAATAAGAAACATAAATTTGTTGTTTCTTATTTCTGTTCCCTTTTTGTTTCTGGGAACAAAAAAACAAAAAAGGAACAGAAACGCACCCAAACACGTTTTTGTTCCTTTTTTGTTCTCAGGAACAAAAAAACAGAAAAAGTATTTAAAAACAGAAAAAAGAAATGTAAACAAACAGGCCCTTAGCTTTGCCAAACTGAGCATAACACGACCCAAGTGTTGTCCAGGAAACCACATCCGTGATTCTCATCTCATTGAATAGCCGATCGGAGTACTCTATGCTTCCACATTTACCGTACAAGGTTATGAGAGCATCTGAAACTATCGAAAATGAAATAAAGCCAGAAACCAAGGCTCTACAACGAAACTGTGCACCCCCGTCTACGCTTGCTAGGTTTGCGCATAAGCTAATCACACTCCCAAGTGTGAACTCATCGGGTCAATGCCATTTTTCTACATATCACAGAAAACCTTGATAGCCTCCTCACTCAGCCCATGATATAACGTTTTTAATGATCATTTTTCTAAATACTTTTTCAGCATATGTGATCTTTTCTCTCACGCATCGGCTATTGTCTTTGAACTTTTACCTAATCGGGTGGAATTTGATTCTTTTATTTTTTGTTGAGCGATTTGCCGCAGTGGGTTGTCATCCTTTCTATGTCTTGTTGTGCTCTTAGGATGTTTGTGCTGTGTGGTAGCCATCTATACTAAGTGAGCAATGATTGCGTGTGGTAGCCAAATGTTGGGTGGTTACAATGTTATAGTTATGTTATGATTTAATGTAGTATTGCATGTAATTCTTACATAATTATGTTATGATCTAATGTATGTCTCATATGCTACCCAACCAGTCAAGGTTAAATGGTATCTCAGAAAGAGGCATTTACCACAAAGTGAATCTAGCCTTTAACCAACTTGTATGTAAGTTTGTGATTCTAATTCTTAGGCCATGCTAATCTATAATAATTAGCCAATGATGGTTTTTAAAAAATAAAAAATAAAAAGCATGAGTTTATGATTTCAATTCCACATTCCTCTTTCAAAAACTTTATATAATCAACTATAATTGACATTTTATAAATTAAATGAAAAAAATTAGAAATAATATATTTTGTGGGAATAGAAATTTTTTTAGTCATACCAAATGTATTTATGTTCTTTTTCTGTTTCTAGAATAGAAATATTGTGCAGTTACCAAATGCGTTTTTTTGCTCAGAAACTGTTCTTAGAAATAGAAATAGAAAAATGTATTTCTCAAAAGAAACTGTTATTGGTAACAAAAATGTTACCATACGCACATCCTAAGTTAACATACCTCAGTACGGAATATTCGAGTTGATCCAAGATTACTCGGTATCCCCTACAACTAGAAGGTACAAGGTTGATGAGATCATTACCATAGCACAATCGAGATGTTAGCAATTAAATTTTTTTTTTGTACCCAAGATATGCCGTAGTGGGCAGTACGGCACAAGTTGTTCAAATTTATCACCTCCTATATGATATCACTAACTTGAATTAAAGTGACCTAATTAACTTTTATCAAATTGTGGGTTATGAGCTTTCATTTGTGTTATGTACCAACGGTTAATCACTTTTTAAAATTTTCTACCAACTTTTTTTTTATTTTATTGAATTGCAACTTTAATATGTATTGGTGAGTAATTCTTTACATTTATCAACTTCTTTTAGATATTAACCTTCTAAATTAGCATTACTCACTATCATTTCTCGTATTTATTATTACTACTAAGTTAGCCTTGCAGGTAGAAAGGGCTAAGAAATAATAAATTGCGATTAGAGTAATGGAATAAGAAACCATGGAGAGCCATTTTATCTATCTAGTAAAAATTAGGTGAACGTAGTCATTTAAAGGATGGAAATAGCCCTATCCTAATTGATTTTTTTTCTTTAAAACAATGCGGCGCTTTTCTGGTATGAGATTGTTTCATAGGCCTTTGCAAATATGTGTTGGGTACGCCACTTTTTCTGATGCTATCTATATAAATATGGCAACAAAATCCAATTATACCGATTTATTTTTTCTGTTAAAGATGTTCCTACCAATTAATTAGCACTAAGCTTTGTGTACTCAATCAACATCTGTAATGAATCTTTTTAAGTCTTCCTCACAAGAAAAAGAAGAAAGAAAAAAGAAGGTAGTGCTTACCTATTTATATGAAAACTCTTTGGTGTAAATGTGAGATGCATATCTGACTTGTAATGAAAGGATGTCAATTCATGTTGGAAAAAGTACTATAAAAAGTCTTAAACCTATTACATTTGTGCCATTCAATAATAAACATTTAAAATGTACAATTTAAGTCCTAAATCTTTTGATAATTTGTCAATATAGTCTATTTTGTTAATTTTGGTTGGAAATCACTGATATGGACACTGATTGTAGCATGATTGATGCCGACGTAGACAAAATTTACAATTTTTTAAATATTTTTTAAATTAAATTTATTTATTTTATTGTAGCCAGTGAGACTACTCTTGCTTGAGTGAGGGTTGCCCTCCCTCACGACCTTAGGTGAGGGCTATCCTTGCAGGATCTGGCAAAGGTCCCCAATTTTCAATCCTCATCTCTCTTTTTTCTTTTTATTTATTTATCTTTTAATAAGCATGTGCGAACCATTTCATGATTTTAAAGTTAAATTAGGGCTTTCTAGAATGCATTTCTAACTTTTTAAATACATATAGAAACTCATCATTAATGAAATTTGAGCCTTCTAACAGAAATTATGGTAATAATTGTATGATGATGACGACAATAACAATAATGATATTAAAATAATAAGAATAGCGCATAAATTATATGGATAGGTGCTGACTAGGTATTTTGCATTTTGTTGACTAGTTTATGTGGGATTCGTATCCGTTAGGATCATAAACACCATAATTTTACTAAAACAAAAGACTGGTCGACCTGTCATGAAAACATGTAAACTCTCGTTAGCATAAGAATAACGTATAAGCAGTAAAATTTACTATTCACTCACACATTAGAAAAATTTAATAAATCTATGATCTATTACTAGAGACAACAATAGATTTTTGCATTCATTGATATTGTCTAAATCTAAGTTGGTAAAATCAATTAGTAAGTTGAATATCTATAATATCTTCATGAATAATGTCAGTAAATTGTCATGACTAACGGCAAAAAAAATTCTTCCATAAAAACCCAGAAAAAAAAGCTTGTATGGATTCACCAAGCTTTAGAAGAAGTGTAGAGTAAAAAGAACGGTGAGTTTGGGATATTGGAAGGGAGCAAAACCCACCGACATCAAAGATGGCCATGACAATGTCACTAGTCACAAGAAACACTTCAACTTTAAAGTGAAAGATGACTCCTGTTCTGACAACAAAAATGTCGATAAAGGATCTTAGATTATGCCCGAGTACTCCATACTTAACCAAGAAGTGAGTCGAATTGTTTTATTCTAACTTTGTTAGTTTATCATCATGTGCGTCTGTACTCTAGTTAATTTTGAATGTAAGGGATAGTGGTCTGTGCGCCGTGCCAGCGTTTCTAATAAACCTTGGAAAGTTGTTGGAATTTTTCCGATTATAACAAACTTTGATTTACGTTATGTATTCTAGAACTCATTATTTTAATAAATCTGGAAAGCCAAATTAGTTTCCTTTCCAAATTAATTTTGAAAGTTATGTGAACTGCAATATATTCTTATGATCAATATATTCTTATGATCAATATATTCTAGCGTTTGTCTTGCTAAAGTTTTTCTGATAAAATATGGCATCGAACCTGAGATGCAACGTTATAGATGCAAAACGATCTCCTAGGTCGTGCAGTTCACATTTATGAAGCTGTTGATTTAATTGAAAATGTTAGAGATAATATAGGATATGTTTTCCTATTATTAGAGATAATTAGAATATTTTTATTAATTTTTTATATCTAATAAGATTGCGCGGATATCTCCATTTAATTATGCATATCTTGAGGGATATAGAAAATTAACTAGAAATATTTAATTGTTTCTAATATAGAAAAACATTCTATCTATCTCTAACAGAAAACATGAAAATTTCAGTAGATCCTGGCTTAGAAGACCTAGGTGAAAAGACAGGTAGCAAACTTTTAAACTTGGATCTCACCCATGAGGGGCATTATGGGCAACTTCCAAACATATATGCCAAGGCAAGCAAATGGGCAGATGAAATTAGAGTCCGAAGACTAATAGCGGAGCGAAATGCCAACGAAGTTGCTGGTTGGACCTTGATTGAATCGCACGGACGTAAATAGATTTGTTGCAGGTAGAGGTAATTAGTTCCCTATTTGTCAAAATTTGGTAATTGGGGATTGGATCAGTTTGGTCCAATGGAATTGGTCACTTTTTTTTTCCCACTAGTTGATGTCATATGTTATGAAAAAAAATGGCTACATTTATTTTTTTGAAGAATTTAAGAAAAAAAAAGTATATGTAGTTGGTCAGATCCGTTTTCTCTTGAAATTGGGAACTTGACTGCTTGGACACCAATTCCACTTTGAGGAGTTGGGAGCTGGACCGACGCTCCCGAGGACCAAATCCAACTTATTGGTCCTGTCCAGTCTAGTCTGGGTGCTCGGTTTAGGCGCTCCATGTTACACATCCCTAATTGCTGGGATAGATAGCACAACCTTTCATTAGAGATTTACAAGATGCTTGAAATTATTGGAGCACGAATCACAGAAGCTGCTGGGTATGCACCTGACGTTTCATCAGTTTTGCATGACATGGGAGTGGAAGAGAAGAAGAACGCAATGAAGGTGCATAGCGAGAGGTTGGCAATTCCTTTTGGATTTTTAATTGTAAAAGAGAGGTTTTCTGCGGATTTTCATGAGGTGACCAAGGTGATCTCGCAGGTCTTGCCTAGATTATTGGTGGACTTATTAATTTCACTTCTTGCTTCTTTGGGGACCATATTCTACCGCCAAGTTCGTGATTTGAGCTTACATAGTGAAGCGATGTGGTTTACACGCTACAATTTAAAAGCCTCATGGGTTCCCAAGCGATGGAGCAAATCTAGGCACCCCTTCGGGGGGGTCCTGCACCGACTCAGTTGAAAGCGAGCAGCCTAGTTCCACTAGAAAAGAAAGAAGTGGAGGGTGTACAAGAAGTTGTAAGCCCGCGAGCGCTTACAAAAGGCCTTGACATGGGAAGTGAACAGTATTATTTGTCTATTGTATTTATTATTTATTAAGTCAAAACATTCAATTTACTCATTTTTTTTTCCTTTTTAAGTTATCATCCTTCAAAAGACAAAACAATTAACAATTATTCCTCCCAAAATTACCCTTAACAATTAGAACAAATATTAAGTAGGTAAGTCTTGCCACGAAGGGAGTACAACACTCCATTCAGCGCTCACCACGTGTCTAGGTAGGATCCACTGATCAATCTCTATCTCTCTTATGCACTTGCATTTTTCTTCATTGTTGTTCCTTCCATGGCAAATACACTCGCAACATACGCACAACTTCTTCGCTAGCATTCTCTCCCCCACCCACATCATCGATGCCTTCAACTTCCCAGATTGCCTCTCCCTTGTCGGAGGTGAGGGTGGTCCTCCCCAAATCCGGCCAGGGCAACCCTCGCTCAGGCGACAAGGGTCGAGCCCTCACTAGATTCGGCGAGAGTGACCCTTGCTTGTGGTCGATGAGGACCGCGATGCCATTGCTGATGTTCAGTCCTTGGCCATGGCTGAAAACCGGCCACAGGCCAAAGGGAAAGAATGGAAAAAAGAAAAGGTGAAGAAGATAAACAGAAGGTGCAAAAGAGAGATTTACCAGTGTGGCAAGCGTTGAATAGAGTGTCATACCGCCTACGTGACAAGACTGGCCTAACTAATATTTTCTTGCATGGTTAACATAACTTACAAAATTGTTCGTCTCCATGGAAAGGCTAACAAAATAGCTAAACAATTTATTTATTTTTTATTGGGATGAATTAGACTTTCACATAAACATCGACAGATTATCCACTGCATTGGAAATAACACGTGCAGGTGCTCGAGTCCGTGCAGCGTCCGGTAGCTGGTTGTTCGTAAGAAGCACTGCACTTGATTGCGCAACGGCCATCATTGCAGTTCGGAGTGGTTATGGGCAGATTGCACGTTTTGGATGCGTCTATCTCCGCAGAGACCATCTGATGCTCATTTGCCTAAACCATCGATGCGTAAAAAATAATATTGAGGATGAGATAGCGTATAATTGTGAACACTTGGACATACTGATTATCTTAGGGAGCATAGTTTGACATTACCAGAATACACGACAGGATGAGGCCGAAAACAATCATGCCGAAGCAGTTCTTCATGATGCTTGAAGCCGGACACAATACACAAATTTGATCGGCTGAAGGTTCTCAGGTATTACCTGGGTATAAATAGTCATGCTAATTGAAATGAATAAAAGGAATTTTATTTATTAGGGAGTCGGATCGCTATTATTTGGTAACTGAATCAGACTTTTCCTACAATGTTAGGAAATCTCATGAAATCGATGTATATTATCTGCAACAAATTAATGTTGCGAAAGATTGCAGGACTTCCTCTGCAGGAACGAAACGGTTTCCATTCACCCTGATCAACCAGATCCATGATTATATGAGTCATTCCATACAAATGACAAGTAAAAAAGGCAAGACTGGATCCCCTTATCTTAGACCCCTTGTAGGCTTAAACACTTTAGGGACTTCTCCATTCCAAAGCAATTGCATGCTGCTAGTTGTAACACACCGCATGATAAGATCCACCAGTGACTCAGGGATGCCGGCCAATTAAAGAGTCTCACAAATGAAATTTTAACTTAGTCGATTAGACACCCTTCTTTCGCCTCATCTTGCGCATTGAGTGAATGATTTCCTGAGCAATGATGATATTATCTTGAATGAATCAACCTGGAACAAAGCTCACTCAGGTGGGTGAAGTGAGAAGAGGCATAACTTCCTTGAGCCGGTTGACAATAATATTGGTGATTATTTTGAAGGAGACATTGCAGAGACTAATAGGCCTGAAATGCTCCAATCTTTCAGGAACTTCAACTTTGAGAATTAGAGTGATTATGTCATGCCTTGAATCCCGAGCGCACAAATATCCATCAATGATCGATTAAATTGTGACGTTTCAGGATGCGTCGCCGACCCATTCTTTTTATCTTTGATTAGACGCAAGTGGAAGCATTAATATAAACACCTAGTCAACCAATCTAATAACAAGAATAGTAAACACATTAATCATTTCCAAAATACTAGTTAAGGGAAATTTAGAGAAGGCGTCTGAAGAAGTTTAATATAAACACTTAGTCAACCAATCCAAAATACTATTTTTATTATTTGTTGTTAACAGTAAGAAGTTTAATAAATACAAGCCGCCTTTCTATGGCCACTTCCTACCGACCAACTCAAAAACCTTCAAAGGTCAGGGTTAACCTAAACTTCACTAACGATGATGCCAACAAAAAGTGACGCTAGGCATGGTCGCATCTTGGTCCATCGAGACCCCAAATCGCACTCAACGGTTGTCTCTAATATGGACCTAAAAATTTAACAACAACGAGGTGACATATAAATCTTAGCGAGTTAATGGCCCAAGCCTTGGTTAGGACGCAAATTTGCCTCGGAGGCAGCCTAAACATATAATGACATACAATCTTATCTTGCTTTGGCACACCCGTGCATATTAGTACATCACATATGTCATTATCAATGCAACAAGCATGATCAATAACCATAACACATAACTTTCATGCACCAAACATCCACATGAGTCTTGATTATAAGGTAAAACCCATTTTGGCCTGTCTCGTACCATGCTTCACAAATTTACCCCATAATTAGACACAATACATCACAATCGTTTACACATATTTTGATCATTATGACTCCTTGGGCCACGACCAACACATGAGTTGGTAATCTTCTAGCATGACCGAGCATCATCCCGCCCTATCGAGTACGGTATCATCTAGACACCCTACCTATACGACATCCATAAAGGAGTGTTGGTTCGACCTCAACTCAGACTCGGCATCCGGACCCTCGCTGGGCATCCGATAAATATCGAGTATTGTCTCTAAACTCCCGTTGGGTGACGAGTTCAATCAAATGACTACACAAGAACACCAACACTCAAGCTAATTTTTATCTGCCGTTAATTAGCTCAGTGTAAAAGAGTGCGTGCTTAAAAAAAAAATCTTGGAAAATCTCTACATTCAAAATTTCGACAAAATAGTTGCACATGGTTGCATACTTAAAATCAACTTGCCAAAATTTGCACACTTTCATTTTAAAGCCACATTGCCCCCATTTAGCACATAAAACATGGTGTCCAAACATGACACCTCCAAGAGAGGAACATTGAAGAAGACAATAGAGGTAGGAGACAAGGGCGAGGGAGCGGAGGCGACGCCGTGGCGGTGAGGGAGGGCTAGAGGAAGAGAGACCAAGGCAATACTGCTACTGAACAAAATATAAAATTGAGTACTAATACAAACACTCTATTGGAGGATCCATCTCTCTATTGACACTTGATTAGTTGGTTCATTTATTTGACTGTTACTAGGCCAAACATTGCTCATAGTGTTAACATTTTGAGTCAATTTATGCATGCACCACACCAACCACATTTGGATGCAGCACACCATCTCCTATGATATTTGAAGGCTACTATAGGCCAATGATTCTTTTACCCAGCTAAAAATGAACTCCAACTCACGGGTTACTATGATTCAAATTGGGCTAATTACCCCATGACTTGCCGTTCAACAATTGGATATTGCATTTTATTGGGTGATAGCCTAATTTCATGGAAAAGCAAGAAACAAAGCACGATCTCACACTCTTTTGCTGAAGTGGAATAACATGCAATGACAGTAATTACAAGCGAAATTACCCAGTTATAATAGCTCTTACCAGACATTAGCATGCCTCTTCAAGCCCTAGTTTCCTTACACTGTGATAACTAGTCTACCCTCCGCATTACTGCCAACTTAGTTTTTTACGAGTGAACGAAACACATTGAAATTGATTGCCATCTCGTTCGTGAAAAAAATACAAGTCGACCTCATTGCTCCATTGAAGATTGATATAGAGTCATAATTAGCTAACGTGTTTACCAAACCACTAGGCTGAGATCAGTACATGTGGCTACTTCCCAAGTCGGCCATCCATATCCTACACGCACTAACTTGATGGGGAGTCTTAGCATGATCATATGAAATCTTAATGTGATCATATGCCACCATGGCATCATTATCTGATGAGTTGTTTTATTCAATCTTGTTTTGTTGTGCTTACCATATCTACAGGAATAATTTAGGAAATATAATTGTATTAATAAAAGAAGACAGGGTGTGATTTTTGATATATTTAGAAAATAAATAAATTTTTGACAATGGGAAAGATATGATTTAATTTTGATTTTATGAGTGATTTAGGCTTTTATATGTTTTGTTAAGTGCAGAATTATCATTTTACCATTGTCTAAAAATACGTGGTCATTATTCTTTAGTATGTAACTCATCTCTCTCGTTCACTTTTCACTTTCCCTCTCGCCCTTCTCACATGTAAGAAGGGAAACTCGCGAGACGTTGCTTCTAGCAAGTCACCCCAGTCGCATCTTGAGCAGCAGCCGTTGCATAGCGAGTTATGGCTATCGCAGCATCGCGAGTCATAGCAGTAGCATGTCAACTCACAGAGGTCCTGTCCCCTCACTCATGGCCACCTTTCCCTCTCTAAATCTCAAAGATCCATAGGGCTAACGCGATGATCGTCTGCACATCCAAACACCCCGGTGGGGTGGTCACATGCGTCCGACAATGGATTACCACCATTGAGCTGCGACAGCCGTGTAGTGATGACCAACCACATTATGGTGATAGCTTAAGAAACATTGACACCCTCTCAGAGCTTTTATGTCATGTCGTGTCAAACATTTCGATACGTCTAATATTCTTTGACACTTGGCAAATATGTGTTGAAAAATCCGATATCTAGTTAACTCTCCCGACACTTTTTGACATGCAAGTCGAGAATTTTGACATGATTTTGACACATATGAGATCAATTTTAAAAATTTTCGATAAATGAAATGTCAAAATTTAAATATGTAAATAAATACAAATCAAAATAATAATTAGGAAAAGAAGAAAAACCTAACATTCTCTTCTCTTCTAACTCTCACTTCTCATAATACACAATTCACCTCCAAAATTTATTTTTTGACACATGAGTCCAAGATATGAATTGTTTTTCTTTTCTTTACTCCGGGTTTTATGGATTATTGTAGTGGAGTTGAATTTTTCAAATTGAAATACTAATGATATTAACAAATGGTGAATTGATATTTTTAATGTAAATTTATTTTAGACTCTTTTTATTATTTATTTATTTATTTATTTATGAATTTGAATCAAATTAATTTGATTAAAATAATTGTAAAAGTGATAATTTATCATTTATATATAAACATATACATTTAATATACAATGTGTCATAACGTATCGGAATTCTTTATTTTTTGAGAAACAATATATCGACGTGTCGTGTCATGTCGTATTATGTGTTGCATGTCGATATTAATACTACTTAGGTGATAGCTCACCACCTCTCTCTAACTATTTTCCTTTTATTTGTCTCTTTATTTTACTGACTTGGTGCCACCAGATATAATTGAACAAATCCTAAAATTACATGTAGACTCTGACATCCAACTCAGCATGCCAGGTGTCCAGCTCATCTTTCTGACGAGGTATTTTAGCAGGGGATACAAAGACTTAACAAAAAGAGTCCTTCCTTTATGTTATTTCCAATATCTCCTGCGGGGTCACCGGTCTGATACAACTCGAATTTTGCAAGTTAGCTGTCAGCAACTAATCGAGCCCAGTTGGTCGGCTATTTTGAAATCTTAAGTTTGGGTAATATACGATATATAAATTTGATCATGAACTTAAAACACCGAATTAGAGTCACCACAAATCGATTTGGAAAACTTAGGTTGACTGGAAATCCAAATGCATATATCGACAAAACAGGTGTATGAAAACCTAGAAATCTTAAATCTTGTGGGTCTTAAACCCATGTATAACTGCCACTTCAAATTTGAAGAGCTCACTCATAATGGATTTATAATTTAGAGCCTAAAATAAATTGGTTCAATTTAGTGCCCATTTCCAACCCACTAGGCCTCAAACTCTTTGTTCTCTCCCTCTTTGCTCTCCTTACCATTCTCTCTTCCTCCAACCTAGCTTGAGATGCCTCTAGCTTGCACCTCAACCTCTTGGTTGACGCTTCGAATTCTTCGATTCGCTTCACCGACTTGGCATTCTCGGTGTACTTGGAGCAGATCACACCCTCCAGTAATAGGATAGGGACACCATCTCTCATGCGAGCTTGTGCTCGAGGAGCAACTCATGCTCACGGAAGTCCTCGAAAAAGCACAGGAGCCTGAAGATGTCTGGCGCGCGCGCCTAGACCTGCACCAAGGACCGTAGGTAGCAGGCATCGAAGGAGCAGCCGAATGCCGCCTTCTGGGAGGAGCTCTTGTCCAAGCTTAACGACGGCATTGATGGCTTTGACGGATAATTGGGGATCAATTTTATAGTCATTTGTGGCCATCTTCTCCCTCGAGCATGCATTTGACCAGGAGTAAACCCTTCCAAATTATGTATAAGTTCCAATTGGAACGTGAAACATAGAACACACCCATTGAAACACGTTCCTCATTTTCTAGAACCTACATTCTACCATGCACACCTAGGAACTTGAAACCTATCCCGTTATATGTTCCAGTGCCGATTCTAAAGACTACCTAAGTTCCACCTTTATCATTAATTGAACGATTGCAATGAATTATCATATCTAATAATCACCACTCGTTGCTACAAAAATATGAAATATTAATAAAGTAAAAAACTTAGTCATTAAATGTAAGCTCAAACTAATAGTTCTAGACTATATACTTATCATCGAACATCATAGAATACCATAGGATCATGTATAGACATAAAAGAAGAAGAAAAAAATTATTTCATGTTTTAGGTTCCAAGTTCCAAGTTCCACCAATATAGAACTTGGAACCTACCCATTGAAATAGGTTCTCCAATTTTTGGATCCTAAAACCTACCCTACATACCTTAGAACCTAGTATTGGACAAATTCATATAAGTCCGGCTCTCATATTCTAAGTTCTATCTTGAAACCATACTCATCCCTACGTTTGTCATCAATTACTTTTATTGTTTGCTCGTGATTTCCATTACTCTCTCTCCCTCACCGTTGCTTTTTTGTTTTAATCATCTTTAGAAAATTCCTCATCTTTGGTTCTCCTAAGCTGGAAAGTGGTACAGCTAGAATGGAATTTATGGAGTTGATATTGTGTTTTAAACTTTCCCAAGTACTAATAGTATCTAAATGAACTCAATTATAGGTAAATTAGATGATTTGGAAGCTCCAAAAACCACAAGATCAAGCATTTGACCCTAAAGGAGCCACACCTTCTTAGAATAAAAATTCTCTGTTTTAAATGAAGTTATGGCCCTCAACTTGTGCTCTAAACTTTCTCAAGTACAAATAGCATTGAAATAAACACAATTATAAGCAAATTAGACGGTTTGTAAACTAAAAAAAACCACAAAATGAAGTATTTGACCCAAATGAAGCCAATATGTCTTAGAATAGGAAGTTCTTTTGAATGAAGTTATGGCCCTCAACTTGTGCTTTAAAATTTTTTAAATACTAATAACATATAAATAAACACAGCTATAATTAAAATAGATATACTAAATACCACAAGATCAAGCATTTGAGAGCTTGTGCTAATTCTAATAGACAGTGGGGATGAGTGCTATGACGGTGCTATGTGTTACCTAGCGCCTCATGCTTGAAGGTTTCAAAGTCTTCGATTGAGCAATGTGTGTGTGTTGCTGAGGCTGTTCACAATTTGCAATGGAGGGTCTCTTTGTGGTTTGAAATTGAAGCAAAGGGGGCGAGGTTTGTGGAGGACGGAGTGTTAGGGGCTGTTTGGTAACGTTTCTGTTATTTTTTTGTTCCAGGGAACAGAAACAAAAAAAAGTGTTTCTATTCCGAGGAACACTTTTTGAACAAAAAGATGCATTTGGTAAATTTGTTCCGGAAATAAAAAATGCCGACGGGGCCGGCAGCCTCGTCCAGCCACGGCGAGGCTCGCCGGCCCCTGGCGAGGCCGAGCCTTGCCGTCGTTGGGCGAGCCCGAGCTCGCCCAGCCATGGCGAGGCGCGGCCTCGCAGGATCTGGGCGAGCCCGAGCTCGCCCAGCCATGGCGAGGCGCGGCCTCGCCGGATCTGGGCGAGCCCGAGCTCGCCCAGCCATGGCGAGGCGCGGCCTCGCCGGATCTGGCGAGCCCGAGCTCGCCCGGCCATGGCGAGGCGCGGCCTCGCCGGATCTGGCGAGCCCGAGCTCGCCCGGCCAAGGCAAGGCTCGGCATCGCCGACGCGGGTGAGGTCGAGCCTCGCCTTGGCTGGGCGAGCTCGGGCTCGCCCAGATCTGGCGAGGCTCGGGCTCGCTCGCGCCGGCGACGCCTCGCCTCGCCTCGCCAGGGGCCAGCGAGGTCGCCGACCCTCGACGGCGTTGCCGGCCCTCGACGACCGGCCATGGCCGAGGCCGAGGCCGAGGCCGGCGACCGGCCAAAGAGAAAGAAGAAGAAAAGAGGAAGAGAAGAGAAGAGAGAGAAGAAGAAACAAGAAACAAAAAATTGTTTCTTCAAAATTGTTTATGGAACGAGAAACAACTTTTTTTGTTTCTCGTTTCTGTTCTTTTTGAGTTCCGGGAACAAAAAAACAAAAGAAGAACAGAAACGCAAACAAACACGTTTGTGTTCTTTTTTTATTCCCTGGAACAAAAAAACAGAAAATCTGTTTATAAACACATTTGAGAAGTGAAAACATGCAGGCCCTTAGTCGTTCAAGTTGGAGCGTTGGCTGAGGGCTGCAGAGGACAGAGGTGAGAAGTGGGGGCTCGTTGGGAGGGACGCTTTCGCGTACTCACTGTTCTAGGCAATGGCCGAGGTGTAGCAGTAGTTTAGGGTGGTGCCAACGGCGAAGGAAGGGGCGGAATGCGCGATGGAAATCTCTTGAGATGTATTTTTCTTTATTTTTAATATATTGTTAATGTGCTAAATGCTTAATTGGTATTGGTAAAAAAAGCTGAGTTACGTGGATGGATTGGGTTTGTGTTAGATATACATTGAGTTAAGTATGTGTCATCTCAATTATATAGAAAATAAATGAGTCAATGCAAGTTAAATGGATAAAATTTAAGTTGAACCCATTTATAAACCATATAATTCACCTATTTGCCGCCTCTAATGATGCGTGCGATAGATTAGCATAAAAAAACCAAAAGAAGGTCACGGACTGGTGCTCACCACTAAAAAAATAGGGAAAATTTTAACTCAAAAAAGAAAAGAAAAGTAAAGAGGCATTTGAACATGACATGATCTTTTCCCAAGAAACCGACTTCAGCAACGAGAAAAGAACCGAACTTTTTATGGAAGAATGTGTCACGTTTTCCACCGCAGCAGTGGGCTAGTGAGTCACTTTCAATCTTTATTGGAAGGAGAAAAAAAGGAATGCAGTGGAAGCATGCTCAAGTCCAGTTTTATTTAATTTTATTATTGTCACCATAATGGCAACTTTTGATGACACATACATTCCGCAGGCGAGCTCCGAAACCTTTTATTCTTTGTACTCGGGATGACATGACTCGCTTGACGAGCATGACGTACTACCGAACAGAATCAAGGTCCGATCTTTATGAGACCGTCTTCAATCATCTGTTCGAGACTCCAGGTATCGTAGTGGCACTTATAAGACCGATACGCCCACCCGAAAGTGGCCTGCCTGTACACGTTTTGCTGGGCCTTGGCGAATCTCCCCGAATCCTCCTTTGTTGCCCCATCGAAGTCCAAGAACGAGGTCCATTCCCCTGCAAAACCCATTTTAGCTCACAAAGATCATAACATGTACGTGCTCTACCGTGCACGCGTCGTGTTTATCTGTGCGTTCTATATAAACATGCTCTTGTTGCTTTCCGAATACAGGCTAGGACTCACCAACAAAGCTCAAGGGGCCCCCTTTTTGGGTTATTTTGCTCAGATCATTCTCTCTATCGACATAGATGTAGCCAATGTTCTGCTGCAGATTCCACTGCTTAAACTTCGGATCATAGAGGTTGTAGTAATGTACATCGATAACCACTCGGCTCAAGCCTCTCATAAATTGAAAGAGCTCTAGGGGGTCGGGTGCTCCCAACCGGTTGGACAGGATCACATAAGCATCCAGAGTGTACCTCCTCACAGCCTCATAACCTAACCGGTAGTAATCAATAAGATCGTTCAACTTGACATCTGGGGCTCGAGGCTCGTTCATCAGCTCGATTGCGACCAATGCTGAACGGTTGCAATATCTACTTGACATTCACAAGTGAGCATGCTTTAGAAAACCAAATTAGATAAGATCTAGCATGTTTACATCAACAGCACTGAATCCAACTCATCAAATACTAATGAGATATATGTCATGAGTGATATGTCCAAAGTGAGAATTCATTTTCCAGACCTTGCTGCTAGGAATTCTATAACTTTCACAGTCTCCTGAATGTAAGAGTCACCCCATTCCACAAATCCATCCCTTGTCGCGCTATGAGATTCGCTGTTTTGTGACCCTGGAGCAGCATGGAGATCAACTATTACCTTCATACGATAATTCCTGCGAAAGGAATATTCAATTATTCAAGGTTAGACTCATAGGATTCTCTCAGTTTCGATCACTACTGATCCAATTTTCTATCAGAGTTATTTGCATGAGATGTAAAGGATCGAAAAGTTGCTTACTCTGCCCATGTAAAAGCCTTGTCCAGTGCATACAGCGAGCCTCCCACAAAAGGCTTTGGCGGTGTTGGATCATATGCAATCCACCATCCTACCGGAATCCTCACGGCAGTTACATTATTGTCCGCCATAAATTGGAATTCCTGCTCGGTAATGTAATTTTTCCAATGATCCTGCAGAGCACATTTGAAAATAGATCTACTTAGTCTCTGTATTCTTATTACATTCTTTCTGTGCGACTAATCAATTAAGAATTACCCGTAAGAGTTGTGGGGCAGTACTGGGGCCATAGCCATTTGTTATCTGGTATTCGCCTTGTAAGCCACCAACAGTGTTTATATCGAAGACGGACGGGTCATTATCATTCCAATTCGTATCTCCGTTATTATCTGCTGTCACTGATGTCTGTGTTTTTGCCTGATCATCCATACAACGTTAGAAAAAAAATTTACATCAATCGATGTGACTGTATCCGTTCAACAATCGAGGAGTATGGCGATTTCTTCTATTATATTTAGTTGGGGATTTTGGATGACCGAATGGAAATGCTTTTGTAGTCCAAAAGTTCATTTTGATTAAAGAGTAAAGTAATGTTGTCGCTGAAATGACTGCTTTTTTTTTTGCTTTTCCATGACAGCTTTTCATTGCAAAAGGTGGATATATTATCTGCAGAAGATAGTATATTCGTCCTATTGCATGAAGTGCTGCTGACGTTTATCAAACAAACCGGGGATGTCCATCACGTACTCCTAGCGTCAACAAAATACAGAATGTGCCCATGTAACATGCTGGAAAGTCTTAGAATAATATATGCCAACACAAGTGCCATGTGATAGTTTGGTAGAAACACCATGTACTGATGTTCATATGACATTGTTTCTTATGTTGGTCATGTTTGTCAAAGTTTATTCGGGTCTTTGTCTAACATTAGAGTAATAGGTGCAATAAATCAGCAACAGATAGCTTCCTGTAATTTCTGCACCTTATGATGTACGCAAGGACTTCTACGTCTTGTGCTGTTCGGCACAACAACGTAGTCCTGCAAGATTTGTACTGTCGGAGTGAAGATATTGTCAACCACGGAATGAGAAATCATCCTCAACCGTCAAATCGAAAACCACGGGATGAGTACAATACTACAAAATAATATAACTTACGTATAGCACTTACTTAAATATCATAATTTTTTTTACTCACTTTACTGTTACATCAATGTAAAAACGATCATTTGAGCATCATTTTCAACAAATCGTATATTTTGTTTTCAATTTGCCATTCAAACGTGGAATTTTAAAATAAATTGAAGTTCAACATGAAAATTTTTGTCTAGTATGGCAAGAGTATCATAAAAGTCTTCCTTTCTTAATTTTTCTTTCAAACTTCCTCTTCTTGTCAGTTAATCACTTTTAAAAAATTAATGAATCTAAATGTTCACTTCAAAAAAATTATGGCACTCTGACTTCAGCTTTCCCACACATCATGTTGAATGATATATTATAAATTAATGTAAGGTTGACTTTTTTGGTGAAGCAAAATCGCTCATGACGCTCAAGTAATTGATTTTTCAAATTAGTCATACTTAAGTGAGCGAAAAAAAAAAAATTATGTCAATCAAATAAGTGACATACAATATTTATGACATATCTAGTGAACTTACCCTTAAAAATCACTCATTCTTAATCGTTGTATGGGCCATGACGCAATGGTTGTGCAACCCTCGGCAACAAAGAAAGAGCCATGTACGCCATAATACAATGGGGACTGTAGAAGTCATATAGAAGCTGGAATAGCGGGGATTACCTGGAGAAACAACCCATTAGATGCTCGGAGTCGCACTCGATTGGGACGGTTCGGATTCCTTATAATTTCAAAAGTTTCCGAGGCACTCGGAGTACCAGAAACTTCTGCAATCACTATTTTTTGGCCTTTCAGTCCAACGAAATTCTTGTTGAAAGCTCTGATGTTGAATTTAGTGTCGGAAATCCTCCACAGCTGCACCATAGAAAGGGCAAAAATTAAGGATGGCATGTGAATCTTTTCAGCTTGTCTATGTGGGGGTGATTCATATTCCTCATCGACAAGAAGGCGAGGAGTCCCACTCCCCGTGAGTGGGCAGGTCCAAGGGCTTTCCCAGAGGGGGACATTGAGGGCAGCGGCCTTGCAACTTTAAAAGGCCTTTATAGTTTGAGCTTATATTTTGTTGGTAATTTGAGTTTGCACTCATTAATAGCTATTGTTTATGTATATTATCTTTCTTTTATAATTGAGAGTTGTAACAAAAAGGTAAAAGGTCATGATGTAGCCCTACTTTAAGGATAAATTAAAATATATCTTATATCTCAATTACTCTCTCACTTTTACTTTCTATTTCATTGTATTTATGAACCCTAATAGTTTTATAAGTTGGATAGTTGATTATTGAAGATAGAAAGCCATACCCTGAAAGTTTCCCAGCCAGCGGCCCGGTCGCGATTAATGACTATGTTGGCACCTTCAGCGCACAGGAATTTTTTCAGCTGCGTCGACTTGAACTGCACTTGAGTCCCATCCTCCCATCGAATTGGTTGATCTCAGTGAAAGAGTGAAGTAGTATTTTGATAGACCAAACTAAAAATGGTATATGTCCTCATTTTGAGGGGGTTAATATAGTTCATATTTACCGGTCAAACCAACATCAAGTCCATATTTATGTATGTCAGAGATCTAGCGATATGATGAAAAGCAATGTTCGATTAGAAACTAAGTTCTGGGACATTTGGGTATCTTAATTTAAGCAAATTGTACTACTAGTCTCGTGTTAGAATCATGTACTAAATTGTACTAGTCTGATGTTGGAATCATCTACTAACACACATAGACATGCCAAATGGAATCTGCATGTATAATTGCACCGTTGTTTTGTACTCTTATGGTTTTGAAACATCCTACACATTTAAGCAACAATCACAGTGCATTCATATGTCATATTGGACCCGAGAAGAAACTTTGCGATCACCCAATAATACTAATTGTGAAACTGTAATAAAAGAGTGTGTTAGAGAAAGTGAAATGTAGAATTTTATGTACATGACATAATAACAATTCAGAGGATTGCAGATACTTTATCTTTTTTATTTTTAAGTACCTACCAAGAGCTGTCCAATGAGCCCATCGAACCGAGAAGGCTTCATCCACCCCTCAGTGACGAGCCAATTTCCGAGGTTCACAGCCCTGAGAGGCAAGTTGAACTCGGTGGTCTGGGCGAGGATCGAGGGAAGGAACACAAAGAGAGAACAAAGCAGCACGAATGGATGGTGACGACAGGGTGCCATTTCTGGCTCTCTTCGTTGCTGTCAGATTAAATGAGACACAGAGAGACAGAGAGAGAGCCAGCACATTTATAGACCAGCAGAGAAAAGTCTTAAGACTAAGAAGGCTTCGGTGGGATGTTGACTTGACGCATTTGAGAGGAGTCCAGGCTTTAGTGTTGGGTTGACACGATGCATTTGAGAGTAGTGCAGGTGGGGATAGCCTTTATGCCAAACGCACTCGAAACACCAAGTTGGATAAAGAATATTCGGGCCTATAGACTGTGTAGACCAAATCATATGGACCGTCAATCACATAGGCTCCAAGATGGGACTCATATGATTAATAATTCTGATGACGTATGTTCATATGATTTATAAATCATGTAATAACTTCTCTTTTTCTTGTCATATTATCTAGCGACACACGAGCGTAAGACCCGGCTACCGTCATAAAACACCTAACTAGATCCATCAATCAGTTAAATCAAAACCTTCTATCTATGCAAATGGCCTAGATTTGAAGTAGTTTGCATAGAGTTGATGAGATTCAAATAAATGATCTTTAGTTCTTCTAGCTGGAAGTCATCCAACACTTCAAGTCTAATTTGATAGTAAGAGGGATCTTGAACAGATCTACTAATTCTTTGATTCTAGTTAGTAAGAAGGATCTTGAACAAAAAAAGAAAAAGAAAAAAGATTCTAGAAGCTCAAAAAGAGCCTGAGCAATTGCTGTGTGGTTATTGTCGTTTGGTATGGGACATGGACACTTTTAAAAAGCTGAAGCCCAAAAGTTATTGCATAATCATACTACGTGGATTAATATCATTTGAATTGTCGCATACACTATGACAAAAGGCGACTTTAGTCTCTTTGCTCAAAAAGCTACAGTACACTGTATATGGTAAAAAAATTCAAATTCGGCTGCGCATCCAACCACTCTGGTAGGCTGGTCACATGCATCAGACTATAGATGGCCACCGTTGAGGCAGCGACTACCATGAGGTGGTGACCAGCCTCAACTTGGTTGCCATGGATACGAAGACTTAACCAAAAGAGTAACCTCTTATGTTATTTCCAACATCTCTTGTGGAGTCGCTGGTCAGCAATACCTCAAACCTTGCAAGTTAGGGGTCACTAGCGAGTAGCGCCCGGTTTTTATGGTTTTACCAAATCTTAGGTTCGGATAATAAATAAAAAATATTTATAAAATTAATACACCAAATTAGTGTTACCACCAATCGATTCGGAAAATTTATGTCAGTTGGAAATCTAAATAAACGTGGGAAGGAAACTGGTGTACGAAAACTTAGAAGTCTTAAGTCAGGGACTCAGTTTTGTGTGGGATAGATTATAATGCAAAACCTAAAAATCTTAAGTGGGGACTTAAACTACCCATGGATGGATTAGCATTCCGCCAGGTTCTTTCGCTTTAAAAATATAAGGATCATCTATAAAAAAAAAAAAAAAAGTAAACTCGTGACTTTGATTTTTTTTTTTTTTTTTTTAGATGGGGGGACCAATGTTTCTAATTTTCTAACTAACTATGATTTTGAACATGACGTGGCCTTATCTTTCCCCCAAGAAAAGGACGTCAGCATTGAGAGAGAAAATTGAACTGTTAGTAGGTTAATGTGCTCGTTTTCACCACAGAATAGGCTAATCAGTCACGTTAATCTTTTCTGGAAGGTAATAAAGTAGGAATGTAGTGGAAGTATGCTCAAGTTCAATTTTACTTGATTCTATTATTGTCACCATAATTTCAATTTTTGATTATGCACACATTCCGTAAGCCCACTAGAAACACTTTTAGTCTTAGTATTCATGCTGACATGACCGGTTGATGAGACCGCCTTGAAACATCTGTTTGAGATTTCAGGTATCGTGCTGGCACTTATAAGACCAATACGCCCATCCAAAAGTGGCCCGCCCATCCACATCTTTCTGAGCCATGGAAAATCTCCACGAATCCTCCTTTGTTGCCCCATTGAAGTCCAATGCCGAGGTCCATTCCCCTGCGAAACCCATTTTAGCTCATGATGGTCATGACATGGATCTGCTCTCGTGTGCCCATCGTATGTACTTGTGTATTCTACGTAAGGATGTTCATGCTGCTTTCCGACCACATGTTGGAACTCACCAACAAAGCTCAAGGGGCCGTTTGCTGGGGTTACTTTGCTCAGATCAGAAGCGTTTGTTATCTACGTACATCTATATCAATCTATATATTAACAAAAGTAGTTATTGCTCGCTTGAAATCCCATCCTGTGTTATGGCCTCGTACGGACTTTATCTATTGAGTCATTACACGGATAGGTGCGCAGTGCGCAGTGCATACAAAGTATATCGAAAAATTTGTTGTATGGCACGTGAGATTGAGAAATGATAGCTTATTATTTGTCTTTAAAAAATGAGTAACTGGTAGAGTTATTCAAAGGAGAGATGACAGACACATTCTAAAGACATATGAAGAGGCATCAAAAGCTCTTGAGATGTCAATGCTAGCCGAGGATCGTGGATAAGTGCACCGAACGTGGTGGAGTGCATCAATCCTAGCTGAGGCATCATGCCTGCTCTTTGGCTAGGATTAGGTGAGAAATGGACATGCGACTAAAGTTTTGTTACTTACGGAAAATGGCATTTTGCGCGGGCTTGCTGGCCCTCACATGCCACAAGCAAGGTGGCTCTCATTGGCTGCAGGTGAGGGATGCAACCCTTGCTAGCGGCCAGCAAGCTCAAAGAGAAGAATCTCAAAGACTTTGTAGTACCACAGCTTACTATTTTAAAGATCCAGAACTATGAAATTGCTCCTTTCATTGTGGGGTAATAGCGAAATCGTACCATTCAAGTCTTTTCCATGCTTTTCTCGGAGGTCTAGAGAAGGCTATAATCATTAGGATTAAAAAAAAGAAAAAAAACAAAAAAGAAAGATCTTGAAGATTCCCAATAAATTCATTGATTTCTTCTAAAAGCAAGTGATTCTTTAGGGCATGTTTAGTAACGTTTCTGTTCAAAAATTGTTACAGGGAACAGAAATAGAAAAAACTATTTCTGCTTCGAGGAACAATTTTTGAACGAAGAAGGCGTTTGATAAACTTGTTTTGGGAATAAAAAATGAACAGAAACACATTTGGTAAAATGTATTCTTTTTTTGTTTCTTTTAATTTTTTAATATTTTTAATTTTTTCTTTCTATTTTATTTTTAATTTTTTCTTCTTTTGGTGGTCGGCGCCTCGGCCATAGCCGGCGACTGGCCAATGAGGGCCAGCGGCCTCACCTTGGCTAGGCGAGCCCGAGCTTGCCCAGCCTAGGCACGAGGCGAGGTTGGGCAAGCTTAGGCTTGTCGGGCCACCGCCAGGCCGGCGAGCCTTGCCGAGGGCCAGCAACGCTTCGGCGAGGTCACCAGCCATGGCCGAGGCTAGTGACCGGCCAAAGAAAAAAGAAAAAGAAAAGAAGAAAAAAAAAAGAGAAGAAAAAGAGAGGAGAGAGAAAATTTGTTCTTAAAAATTGTTACAGAAATAAGAAGCATGTTTTTATTGTTTCTCATTTCTGTTTCAAATGTGTTCTTGGGAACAAAAAAATAGATTTTGAACAAAAACACAAACAAACGCGTTTCTGTTCTTTTTTTGTTGCCTGGAACAAAAAAATAGAAATTTTGTTCATAAACAGAAAAAAAGAACGTTAACAAGTAGGGCCTTCATCTCCTTTTCACATTATGTGAACAGCAGGCACAATGGGGAATCAACTAAATCATTACATTATAGATAATAAGTTCATAACTCTAGCCCATTCCCATTTTGCATAGACCAGATTTATTAATGCTTTGTTTCAAGTTAGTAAGAGGGATATTGAACGAAGAAATAGATTCTATAAACTAGAAAAAGGTATATTAGGCAATTGTTATGTGGTTATTATCGTTTAGTACGGGACATGGACGCTATTAGAAAGCTAAAGGCCAAAAGTTGGGATCGTGTTAGGAAGCTGAAGGCAAAAAGTTATGGCATGGTCATGCGAAGTGGATTAATATCATTTGAATTGTCACAGGCACTATGACATAAGGCGATTTTAGTCTCTTTGCCCAAAAAGCTACAGCACACCGTGCACGGTGAAAAAAAAAAAAAAAAAAACTAAAAAGGGATAATATCGTAGGTAGTTTATATACATTTTTACAGGGATTCTCCGATGGGGACTTAGATAAACGTTTTGCCGACTTGGAAATTTTTTCTTCCAAATCAACGTTGACCATCACAATGGAGGCCTATAAACCCTTCTAATCTTTCTTTCTCGTTTCAATTTTTACTTTCCCTCTGGCCCTTCTCATATGTAAAAGGGTACCTCACGGGACATTGCTTTTGGCAAGTCGTCGTAGTCTCTTTGCTGGGGTGGTCACATGCGTAATACGATAGATTGCCACCGTTGAGGCGGCGACCGCCATGAGGTGGTGAACAACCTCAGCTTGGTTGCCATGGATACGAAGGCTTAATCAAAATAGGCCGTTGAACCTGTCATGTTATTTCCAACATCTCCCCTGGAGTCGCTAGTCAGTAACAACTCGAAGTTTGCAAGTTAGGGGTCCCCAACTAATAGCAACTGATTCTTAGGTCAATTGGAAATTAAAATGCCAAATTAGAGTTACCACCAATCAATTTGGAAAACTTATGTCAATTGGAAATCTATGAAAAAAAAATGTGGGAAGGAAACTGTTGTATAAAAACTTTATCTTTATGTCGGGGACTCGACTGTGCACTAGAGATTCATTATGCAAAACCTAAAAATCTTAAGTTGGGGACCTTGTCTACTGATGGGGTGGATTAGCATTTTGCAAGGTTCCTTCACTTAAAAAATATAGGGTTAAAACCACAAAAACTCCAAATTGGTTTATTTATAATAAATTTACTTCAAACTTATTATTTGATAATCAAAAACTCCAAACCGATATACTTTTGATAAATTTATCTCAAATCGGCATACTTGTGACAAATTTGCTTTCTATTAATTTTTGTTAAATTTTACTATCAAATTGCTGAATTTAATGACATATGACAATTGACTGGTATACTACTTTGGGATTTTACTCTCCGTTTATCATAGTTATACTAGTTTTGTGATTTTTTGTGATATTAATCCAATTAAATGAATAGCATATTTGTCACAAATGTAACGGTTTAGAGTTTTTAGTGTTTAAAAATTAGTTTGGGGGTAAACTTGTTATAATTGTACTAAATTAGAATTTTTTTGATAAATTTGTTATAAATATACTAGTTTAGAGTTTTTCATGGTATTAAACCAACAAATATAAGGATCATTTTAACAAAAAAAAAAAACACACACACACACACACATATACATACACACAAAAAAGCACACCGGTGACTTTGATTTTAAAAAAATTGGGGGACTAATGTTTCGCTTTTTTCTAGCTAACTATGATTTTGAACATGACATGGCCTTATGTCTCTCCCGAGAAACGGACTTCAGCATTGACAGAAATAATTGTACTTTTTATCAATGAATGTGCTCATTTTCACCACGACAATAGGCTAATCAGTCACTTTGAGCTTTATTGGAAGGTAATAAAGTAGGAACGTAGTGGAAGCATGCCCACGTTCAATTCTATTTAATTCTATTATTGTCACCATAATGGCAACTTTTGATAATGCATGGATTTTGTAAATAGATTACCAATCTGTTCTTAGTATTCATGATGAAATGTGTTGATAGATGAAGCCAAATCTTTTTTAGGGGCTTTTTTTTGTGTTTTCCATTAATTTTGCTTTTAGGTTAAAAGCTACACCTTTATATCAACAATATTTAGATGCTAGCCAAATAAAATAGAGAGGAAAGAAAAAGAGAAAAGAAAAAAGTTAGTTTTTTATTTTTTATTTTTTTATGAGTGTTCTCAATCTCTTTGTGCCCTAATATTAAGAGAAGACCATCACTTTATTGCAACTTTTTTCGAAGTCTAGTAAATTTACAGAGTGCCTTTGCGGGAGACATAATATAGGTTTAGGTGAATTTCGATAACGAATTTTCTAGCATATTCTTTGAATGACACATTTGGTAATTATTCTATTCTCGAAAATAATTTCTCTTAAAAATGATTCTTTTTTATTAGTTTTATGGACAAGTTTCTGAGTATTTGAAAACATTTAGTAACTACCCAAGATTTCTATTATTGGAATAAAAATGTGTTTAGTATATCGGCTCTTAAATTTTTTTTGACTTAGAATTCTTTTAATTTTTAATACTTTTATTATATTTTCTCCTTTAATTTTTTAATAAATTTATCTTTAAATGATTGTATCATATTTTTTAAATTTTATTATACAAATTTATCATATTTTTATATAATTTTATTATGTAATTTTATTATATTTTTAAAAATTTATTTTAATTTTTTTTATAATTTCATTAAATAATTTTATTATATATTTTAAAATTTTATTATATAATTTTATCATATTTTTAGTATAATTCTATTATATTTTTCAATTTTTCTTTTATTTTTTTAATAATTTACTATGCAATTTTAGTATATATTTTTAGTAATTTTATTGTATTTTTGCTTCCGTCTAGAGAAAGAAGAAGAGGAAAAAAAGGATAGAAAGGGAAAGAGAGAAAGGAAAACATGATTTGGCTTGATTCTAAAGTTCTTTTTTGGAACAAAGAAATGAATTTTTTCTACTTTTTAATTATGTTCCAAATCTATTTTCACTAAAAAATTTGTACTTAGGAACGAAAAAAAAAAAATTATAAAACAGATTTCATTTTTATTTATTTATTTTATATCAAGGAACAAAAGAATAGAATCATACACTATTTGACACATTACCAAACAAGCCCTAATTCTATTCTTTAATATTATATTCTACCTAGGTATATTGTTTGAGACTATTACTTTTTTGGAATCACCATGGAATTTCATTATAACTAGTATTAGAGCCTGGGGTGGCTAATTGAGAACATCAGTGATCTTTCGATGACATTTGATTGGAAGCAAACAATATGATAGAAGTTAAAATCAAAATTAATAAGTTGGATGGGCAGGACTTTAGATGGTTGAAACCTAAAATCAAGGACTATTTTTATCAGAAAGATCTTTACACAGCACTTTAGGGTTGGAAACCCAAGATTGTGAAGGTGGATCTAACAACGAACTCTGAATGGAAAATTCTTGATCGAAAGGCACTAAGTGTGATTCGTTTGGGGCTGATAGAAAAGATAAGTACCGCATCGCAAAAGCAAAAACTACAAAAGAAGTCATGGATATTCTAATGAATATTTATGAGAAGCCTTCTGCATCAGGTTTTTTTGCTAAAAAAAACTAGTTATATGAAGTTATTTCACAAAGCTTATGTGGCAAAGTATATTAATAGTTCCATACAGATCACAAGTCAGTTGGAATTCGCAAGCATAAATTGGGATATGAAGCTTCAAGCTTTATTATTTTTACGTTCCTTTCAAGAAAGTTACAATACCGTAGTGTAGAAAACTTCAAGCACCATGAAGGATGATTTAATTATGGATGAAGAGATGTAAAGGAAAGTCTCAAGTGGAGATAATTTTTTGGCATCTACATCTTCAACGGCACTAATAGTGGAGAATCGTGGAAGGAGTAAAAGTAGAGGAAAATTCAATAGGTATGGTAGGTCGCAATCAAGGAGAAAGAGATAGGTTGCAAAAGATGAGTATTGGTTTTGTCACCAGACTGAACATCAGAGGTTTCAATGTGAAGCCTACAAAAATAAAGAGCTAATATGTTAGTGATGAACCTTCGCTAGAAAACTTATGTTTGTCTGCAGGAATTGACTTGATGACAGACAAGTAGTTTATTGATTCCAGTGCTTCTTTCCATTGTATCTCACAAAGAGACATATTTATTGATTATGCTAATGGAAATTTTGGGCAAGTGGTCATGGAAAATGGCCACATGTGTTTGATTGTTGGAAAAGGAATTGTAACTTTGAACATCTCAAGTAGATGATATCCAGTTTTGCATGAAACCAAACATATTCTAGAATTAAAGAAAAATCTTATCTCAACTAATAAACTTGACCAATAAGGCTTAGGAGCAATCTTTTGGATGTGGAGAGTGGAAGATAATCTCAAGGGTAAGAGTAGTAGCAACTGGAAAACATAGGAGTACACTTTACCTTTTTCAATGAGATAATATCAATGATATGATTGTAACTATAGTGGCAACAGATAATTTGTCTACTCTTTAATGTTATCATTTGGGACATCTTAATGAAAAATGGTGTAAAGTAGTTACGCTAAAAAAGAAATTACTTTTGAGTTAGATTATAAGAGTTGCATTTATAGAAAACTAAAACTGATTAGCTTTCAACTGAATGGGCAACAAAATAAAAGGCTGAAAACTAGAGTTAGTTCATACTAATATGTGGGGACTGGCTCAGGAACTCTCTTATGGTGGTAGAAGGAGTCTCAGACACCTGGAGTGCCAATACTTGATATGAGAAGACACTTAAATACTAAAAGTTAGGAAAGTGACACTTAAGTATCAAAATCAGAGCAAAAATGGTCAATTAAGTGTCAACGGTGAGAAAATCCCTCTAAAATGCTGATGTGATGATTTTCCAATGAGGCAAGTGAAAAAACGGCTTCATTTTACACGCTGAAGTGGCTAGACAAGTGCAGAAATTACGTCGTTTTGATATTGGTGTGGGTAGATAATTAATATAACTATTAATAAAATTTAATTTAAAATTTAATTAAAATAAAAATGAATATGGAGATTGCAAGCGGTGAGGGTTGAGCCCTTGTCGCCTCTTCTAGAGGCTAGTGACCTTGGCCAACCGATGAAGGGCCTTAGTCATTAGTAGCCCTTGACTTGGCCGAGCAAGGGCCAATGACCCTCTCCCCAAATCTAGGTGGGGGATCGTAGGCCCTCTTCGCCGATTGGCTAGGTTATTGGCCTTTTTTAGCGATGGTGGAGAGGCGACATCAAGGGCTCAGCCCTCACCATCTGCAATCTCCATCTTCCTCCTTTTTTTATTAATAAAAAATTAGTTTTAAGTTTAATTTAATTAATATTATCCACGCCAAAACAATGTGGGTTTGGAGTTTTTTTTGCTAAGTCAGCTCTTCGACGAGCCACATAGGTGAGCAATATTAATAAAAAAAAATTGCCATGTATGACTTTTGCCGGGGTCTGTCGAACTTGGCAAGTGTCCAATGTGGCTTTGATACTTAATTGTCCTCCCGTACCAAGTTTTGGCACTTGAACTGTTTTTTGCCCATGGTAAAAGTTATTTTGTTAGCTTCATTGATGATGCAACAAAGAAGACTTGCACCTATGCTCTTAGAGAAAAATCATAAGTATTTGAGATTGTCAACATGTGAAAGACAATGGTAGAACAAGAGAGGTTATCAAATTAAAGCTCTAAAGTCTAATAATGGTGGTGAATATACGAATAAGGAATTTGCAGAAAATTTGATCCAAGAAGGCACACATGGGTTGAAAACTGTTCCTAAAACTTCTCGAGAAAATGGTATAGCTGAGAGTATAAGCAGGACTATTCTAGAACATGTAAGATGTATGATATTACAAGCGAATCTCCCACTACACTTAAGGGCCGCTACAATTGATACAACAATTTATCTAATCAATATTAGTCGATCTAGTGTGTTGGATGAAGAAATTCTGCATAAGCAATAGTCAAGTAGAAAGATTAATTATTCACATCTAAAAATATTTGCTTGTGTTGCATATGCTTTGATCGACAGAGATGATAGGAAGAAACTTGATGCTAACTCCTAGAATTGCATTTTTATCAGATATGATGGCAATGAGTATGACTATAGGCTTTGGGATTATGAGAATAATAAAGTCATCCATGGTTGAAATGTGATATTTCATGAAAAAAAGACTTACAACAATCGTCAAACATAGCATAAGAAGGCAGTAGAACAAGAACATGTTGAACTAGACATAATGCTTGTGAAGATGATTCCGGGAAATTAAAGTGCACCTGAAAGAGAAATTCGGGATGAGCCTATTATCACTGTGGAGGTAGTTTAAGAGGAATGCAGTGATTCAAAGCAAACTAACAAACCTTAAAGGACTTGTTTAGAGGAGATCTACATGTGTGAGAAAACCAAAGGTAATTTTTTATCCATTAGCTAATACTATTTTGAGCAATGTCTTACATAAAAATTCTTTATAATCAGAAACTTATGATGAGCTAAAGAAAGACACATCTCACATGCAATGGGAGTATGCCATGAAAGATGAGATGAGCTCGTTACTTAAAAACATAACTTGGGAGTTGACCAAGTTGCCCACAGATAAAAGCGCTTTCTTAAACAAGCGGGTATACATTATTAAGAATGAAGTAGATGACGGTATCAAATACAAAGCGAGACTTGTGGCCAAGGTTTTTTCTAAAAAAGAAAGGATCGGTTATTTTAAGATATTTTCACCTATAGTGAAAATGGCATCAATCGAAGTTTTACTGAGTATAGTTGCAGTAGAGGATCTTCATTTCGAGCAATTAGACGTGAAAACGGCATTTTTACAATGTAACCTAGATGAAGAGTTATACATGGTGCAACCTAAAGATTTTGAAATCAAAGATAAGGAGTAGGTATGTCACTAGAAGAAAAGCTTGTATAGCTTGAAACAAGCTTCACAACAATTGTACTTAAAGTTTAATGGTTTCATGGAAGAAAACAGATTTGCACATTATGAGGCTATCATTGTGTTTATTTTCGTAAGTATAACGATGGTGATATCGTGTGTCTCTTTTTATATGTGGAGCATATGTTGGTGACTTGCTCAAATATGTAGAAAATCGCAAAAGTGAAGAAGATGTTACAATCACATTCTGCTATGAAAGATTTGAGAGAGTTTAAGAATATTTTAGGCATGAAAATCATTAAGGACTGAAAAAATAAGAAAATGTGATTGTTTTAAAAAGACTATATGAACAATGTGTTAAAAATATTTAACATAATTAAGGCAAAACCGATTGCAACTCCCCTAACGAGTTATTTCAAACTTTCCAAGGATATTTGTTCAAGTACTCAAACTTTGAAAGATGAAATGACGATAGTTCCATATGCATCAACAATAGGAAGTTTGATGTATGCCATGATGAGCACGAGATTAGGCATTGCACAAGTAGTATAAGTTATGAGTCAGTATATGCAGAACTTAGGTATAGAGCATTGGAATGCAATAAAATAGATATTAAGATATCTAGCAAGTACATAAAATTACTCTATTTGTTATTATGGTACCTCTTTAGAGTTACATGGTTATGTAGATGTAGATCACTCAAGTGATTGAGATAGTGGTAAGAGTACCACTAGATATATCTTCACAGTTGCAAGTACAGTAGTGAGTTGGTTATCTCAACTACAGAAAATAATGGCTTTATTTACAAAAGAAACATTATGGCCATTATAGAAGTCTCCAAGAAAATTATGTGGTTACAAAATTACATTGAGAAGTTATATCACGCCTCGATCCTCGAGCGTGCGCACATCCTTCTGTGGTCGATACAAATTTGTGACTTCCTAGAACGGGGATAAGTACACTAATGGTGCCATAAGTTGTATACGACGCTTACTTTGGTGCCAAAAGTTTCCGCCAGATCACTTAAGTGCCAAATCGGAGAAAAAACGATCACTTTGGTGCCACCAGTGAGAAATTCCGGCCAAAATGATTACGTGGCATTTTTATTTAAAAAAAAAGTTGCTCGGCTTTTAAAGGACGTCGTTTTTCATCCTCTTCAAGAAATGACGTCGTTTTTCTCTTATACGTGGACACCCTTGCAAAAATGACGCCGTTTAGCTCATACATGGGTTGAAATTAGGGTTGGGTTTCTCCTCGCCGCTCGGTCATTGTTGTTCGCTCGCCAACGCTTGGCCACTGTCGCTTGGCCACCATTGTAGATGCTCGACTAGGTGAACGAGGAGGGAATGAGATTGTTGCTCATACAAAAAGTGGCAGAAAAAATAGGAGGCAAGGCGGAGGAGGAGGAAGAAGAGGGGTTGAAGGTGCCGCAACCGGTGCGCCGCCGCCGTTGCTGCTGGTGCCGTTGTTGGTGCTGCTATTGGTGTGCTATTGGTGTTGCTGTTGGTGTCGTTTGCTGTTGGTGTCGCTCTTCAAGGAAGAAGACGATGTGCCTCCTCTCTCTCCCTCTCTCCCTCCCTCTCTCTCTCTCTCTCTCTTTCAATTTGGGGGAAAGAAGCCAAACGACATTGTTTTTGTGGTTTAGATGCCGATTGTGCTCTCTGGCAAGCCACGTCAGCCTAAAAAATTAATAAAAAAATGTCACGTTAGATTTCCAACCGATTAGATCAGCGTTGGCACCAAAGTGAGCGTTTTTCAAATTTTTTGGCACTTAAGTGATCCGACGGAAACTTTTGGCACCAAAGTGAGCGCCGTACACAACTTATGACACCATTAGTGTACTTATCCCCCTAGAACAAGTGGCCGACCCTTTCATTTTTAATGCACATATGGAAGAGAAACAAACCCCTAACAACAAACGAGATGGGATAGGAAAGCAAGGCAACATTTCACAAAAGCACACTCTTATAAACAATGGGGTTTAGATACAAAACGAGTATGGTCAAAAGCCTACAAAAGACCGACTCTCAAAAAGATATTGTCCTACAACATACTAGTCTAACACATATGCCGATCCTTTGGACTCCACCTCCACAAACTCCGAGGCTTTAGTCTTCCACACCACTATCTAAGGACCTAAAAATGGTTACACAATAACCAGTGAGACACTGTCTCAACAAGTCTACCCCTAAACCCTTATTAGGAAGAAAATACATCTAATGGTGGCCTAGCCACACAATATAAAAGACTTACCTCACCTCAACTCCCTCCTGCATATCAGTAGAGTTCATAAAATATATGTATATAACTAATGCACTCATCAATTGAAGCAACTCACTTTCAAACCAACCAAACACTGGAATCCTGATTATAAGGCTAAATCGTTATGATACGTCACATACCGTGCCATACAATTTTATCCATAATTAGGCACGACTAGATCACTCATTCATAAAATTCACAAGAGTCCTGATTATAAGGCCAAATCGTTATGATACGTCCCATACCGTGTTACACAATTTTTTCATCCCATAATCAGGCATGGGTAACTCATAGCGGTGATTCAATCCACACCCAATATTCACTCTCAATATTCAAAATTCAATACTCCATACTCAATCTCAATCTCAATATCAGACTCAAGGCTCTAAAGGTGATCCCCACGAAGTCTCGCTATCATATACTACTTAGCCCTTGACAACAAATAGTAATAGTACAAGGCACTAGAGGCGACTCACACGAGTTTCGATATCGTATAGTACTTAGTCCTTGACCATAAACAACAATTGTACAAGGCACTAAAGGTGGCTCACACAAGTTTCAATATTGTGTAGCATTTATCTCTTTACTATGCATGACAATACTACAAGGCTTTAGAGGTAATTCTCATACAACTTAAGTCGCCATATAACACTTAGCACTTGATTACAATAAGTAATAGTATAAGGCTCTAGAGATGACCCACACGAGTTTCGTCATCGTGTAGTACTTAGTCATTTACTTGCTCACAACCCATACACTTACAATCATGCTTGGCCAAGAACACTGTGCTTCGCATTCAATTGCATAAATTATCAACCAATTGCACAATTAAACAATCAATATTACATATCACCCATCAATGACCATCCTTTGTCATGACCATAAACCAATACTATAGCACAACCATTCACATCTCATCACGCACAAGCTCCAAGTATATCATAGGTTAGCCACATCACCAAATATGCAATTTCTAGCAAGCAAAGCATCAAGAACAACCACAAGCTACTAGTGGTCCTAACTGGCAGAAACAGCCCACTCGCGCGTCTCCAAGTTTAAATCTAGAATCCTAATTAAATGAGTTCAAAAAATTCTCTAATTTGAATATATTGTAAAGGACACATAAACGAACATTTTTCATGAACACACATTAACCCAGATCCTTTTAAATTTGACCCAGTAAATCGTTCAATCCAATACCAAAATTGGGTTCGTTTCTAGGAAGTCTATTTTCCGAAATTAGTTTGGTTTGAGGTCCAAAACATGTCCATTTGATCTAAAATTTGAGTATGTTAAAATAGAAGATGTGAAAAACAACTTTTGTGAAGAAATCATTTTGAAATTCGAACCCTAAGAGTTGATAAAAACCCATAGAATCCCAAAAATGTCACTAGTTCCAGCAAACATTGAGGTATTATTTGCAAATGACGGAGTTGATATCTCATTCTTTTAAATCTATAAAAATCTTGAGAAACATATATGTTGTAGATGAGGATATTTAAAACATTTCTCAAGAAGACATCAACCTCAAATTCGCAAACTATTTTGATCTACAAAAATGGCAAATAGCAAGGGTCTAGAGATCAAAACTACATGAATTCCACTAGATTTAACTAATTCATCATCAATTGTGCTAATCTCACTAATAAGATCAACACTAATCCATTCTAAAGCTAATCTAACCATTCTAGATTATTACTAATCCACACTTAAGCTAATCTAAACAAACATTAAGTATAATTAGCCTCCTAAGCAAGGTTTAGTGAGAAAACTCATCGGTTTAGTGGTTTGGTAAGTCCACAGTGATGGCGACAAGGAGGTGAGTCAAACTCGGGCTCATGGTGACACCAACGAAAGCTCTGACAGGGCTGAAAACAACCCACAAGTCCCCTGCTTGGCTGGTCAAGCTACTTTGGCAGTTTTGCTTGCTGTTGGTTCGGTGGCCATTGGCTGGACTCGGGACTACGACTGGGCTGAGACGCGAAGCTGGGTGGTCGCTGGTGGTTCGATGGTGCTATTGTGGAGGTGATACAATGAAGGAAATGGTTATGGTTTGGAGATGACGATGGATGAAACAGCTGAGGTGATGGTGGGTGTGTGGGTGGTTGAATATGACAGTTGATGCTGGGTTTGCTGGCAGAAGGAGAGAGGAAGGGAAGGAACATGGGGGCTATTGAAGGTGCAAAGGAAGAGATGGGTGTGCGGGTGAAATGGGAAAGAGACGTGAAGAATAGAGCAAGAGAAAAAGGATATGGGCAACAGAGAGAGGAGTAGGGAGAGAGGAAAGAGAAAATAGATAAGAGAGAGCCAAAAAGTCAAGCTTCAAATATCAAAACAATGATTAAGAAGCCACATAAGTCTTCAATCTTCATCTTCTTTGTCCCCCCAAGTCAAGAACTTGCCCAATGGCCATTTTTCCATTTAATCCTCACAAACAAAATACTTTGAATAGCCAAATAAATCCTATAATATGCCCATAAGAATTTCCAACTATTTTCTTTCAATTTCACACCAATTCAAGTCATTTTGGTGACCAAGACTTCTAGCAACCATACAAATTTCCACCACTCTCTTCACCAAATAACTTCCTTTGATGGCTAAAAATCCCAATAATCCAGCCCCTACGAATTTCTATCTATTTTCCTTCCAATTCCTTACTAAATACTTTAATTTGATGGAAAAAATGCCATGGTCACAGCCCATATAAATTCCCCTTCAAGTCTTCACATAACCATGTAAAATGGTGACCAGAATTCCTACCAAAGGTGCCCCTCCGAATTTCCATTTATTTTCCAATTTTTCCAAAATCAATTTTTCTGCAAAATTCCATACTCGACGGAATTTCTCCGAAAGATGAAACGAGTTTCTAAAAATAAATTGTGACATGCTCGAATGTTCGATTCTTGAAACCAAATTCAATTTCGTGGTTAAAATTGACCGAAAGTGATTTTAGTCCAATCCAACTTACCAGGTAGCCTTTAGGGATTTTACCACAGTTATACCCTTTAATGGCTTCACCCAATAGATTGGTTAACTCATGAGTGATTAGGTCAGAGAAAAAGGACCATAGGCGCGCCGATGAAAAGCCTATTTCGTTTTATCGAGACAGGTTGAAAATCCAAGATGTTACAACTCTTCCCCTTTTATAAAAATTTCATCTTCAAAATTTAAACCATTACAATTCTTCTTCAAAATGGTGGGGTATTGTCATTTCATCGAGTCTTTACTTTCCCATGTAGCTCATTCTGTCCCGTGGTGTTGCCAGACCACTTTGACCAAAGAGGTCGTCTTGATGCATAGAACCTTCTCTTTTCGATCCACAAGCTGAACCAGGCTTTCCACGTATAACACTTTGTTGTCCACGTCAAATTCTTCGAAATTCAGCATGTGGGTTGGGTCATGCTCATACGTCCTCAACATTAACACGTGAAAGACATCATGCACTTGCAAGCGTTATTCTTTTCGAATCGCAATGTGATTTTATAACAACATGGCCCGCTTGATGAGCATGAGGAATCAAGCTAGATCTTTATGATACTGTCTTAAATCATCTATTTGAGATTCTAGGTATTGTACTAGCACTTATGAGACCGATTTGTGTTGGAAAATATAAAGGAGAAAAAGAAGAAGGCATATTAGGGAAAGAATACGTAACATTGTGTTTGTAATAAAAAAATTAATTTGAGAAAGTGATAACGAAACATATAATAAACATAAGGTACAGCTAATCGAATCTCCTTAAGAAAATTAGTTTTTGCCAACTGCACTAAGCAACTTCATGAACTTTGCCTCCTAATATACAATACCTTGAACTTGTTGATATCAGCACTATATGAACATGACTTTGTCGAATACTTCTTCAAACCAACAAACTTAAAGAAACTTGAAGAGAGGAGATGTAGGTGTTTTTGCTTCTTCTTCAATTAAAGAATTTCAACTCTATTTATAAAGTTTTGGAATTCATGTACAGAAGCAACACATGAACCGTGAATTAAATAAGTTTAACAAATTAAGAGATTTATGAATTAAATAGATACACAAATCCAAGAGATACATGAATCTAAGATATGCGTGAAATAATGAGATACATGAACAAAAATAACATATCTCATTTTGCTCACTCTTATTGATCCATTAACCCACCATAATTACAATAATACTGTGGCATCTAAAAATTTAGACGATCCTCGAATAGATGATGGTCATGATCAATCAATGGGAGTATCGTCGGACTGTAGCATTGATATCATTTATGGGATTATGATAATGTAAATTTATTTCTTTAAAAGAATGAAAATAATAATAAAATGCTTCTTAATGGTGCAAAGATTATGGGTTTATATTATAAAGCTTGTGGCCCTTTTTATTTGGACTTTCTTTTGGCCCCAAAACTTTTGAGCTCAAGCAACCCATGGGGGCCCTAAAGCTGTCGACTGAAAGAAGGGGGTGAGGAGAAGAGAATCAGACAAGGGGGAGGGAGATGTGCCATGCTATTTTACACTTGTCCATAACCATATTCCACTTGTCATTCCCATGCAAAACCTCATGATTACTAGCTAATTAAGAAATTAAAAGGAAAAGAAAGGGGGGGGGATTGAACGAGGAAGCAATCGAGGGAAAAAGGGAGAGTGACCGAGAGAAAGAGAGAGTTGTGAGGGTGCATTGGCGAGGGGAAGAAGGAGACCAGCCCTGCTGTGCATGCACCTACTACCGCTGTCAACGCCGCCTAGCTTCTCCGTCAATTGAGCCACACTCGAAGTCCTCAAGTTCCCATTTTGCTTGCTGTGGTTGCGTCGAACTTAAGGCAAGTGAAGTCCATTGATCTACATTATGCTTTTTTGTGGTTGTGTGTGAAGTGTAATAGATTTTGGAGATGCTGGATGTTGGAAATTCGAAAGGATAGAAGTAGTTCCTTAGGACTAGTAAACTGGTTCATGGAAAAACAGCTTGATCTTTCGCGACTCCGTGAATTTTATGCAATTATCTAGTTGACATTTGACTTTGTGTCCTTGATGAAAGTTGTAGATGAAATATTGAGGAGTAACATACTAAAATTTGAGAAGAAACAGACAAGTATTGGTCGGTGAAATGATTTTTTTTTGGAAAGTGTTAAGTTTGGAAAACTATTACCGAGGGTTAGGGAGAGTTATAGTGATTATAGCTCTTGATATATCACGAATCCGACTTTGAGTTCTTCATGAAAATTTACCTCTAAGTTTTATCTATAACATATCAAAATTTTAGAATTTTCTGAGTTCATTTTGGGGTTATACCGAATTTGTTATTAAAACTGTGCAATAGTGATGTTTGAAGTTTTATGGCTGCGATGTATGGACCATTGTGATTTATAAGAAATTGTCTTGAGTTGGTGTTCTTCATAAAAAATTTTTCTCTAGATCTCGTTTATAACATGTTAAATTCTTATAATTTACTAAGATCATTTACTAATTTTTCCAGAATTTCAATTAGAGGAGTGCATTCTGTTTATCCAAAAACTGTTTTATTTCAAGAACAACTGAATTGCTCTATGAGTTGTGATGCCTTGGGTCGTCATTTATACAATGGATACGGTGAAATTTAGCATATCATATGACATCAAGAAAAATGAGATTGATGAGGCTTTGTAAACTCATTGAAACTTATGATTGTCTTGCATCAAATGTTATTTTCAAAGTGAGACACATATGTGTATATTGTGATGTTGATGATACCGTCGGACGGTTGAGACGACGATGCCCCGGGAGTGTTGGGATGCCCGGAGGTGTGTGCCAGATGTCCTCAGGAGTTTCGAGATGCCCAGAGGTGTGTGCTAGAGGCCTCATGATGCTAGTTGGGGTACGAGATGCCTTGAGATATGTGCCGGATGCCCAGAGGTGTATGCCAGAGGTCTCGCGATGCCAAGTTGGGTGTGAGAGCCTGGAGGGATGCAAACACTGGTCCCCGGGGGAAAATGAGATCCTTTTGAACATCGAAGTGGGAAATGAAACATGCGCATGTGTCTGCATATGGCATGGTGCATAAATTGTCTATGAATTTGAGTTGGTACTATTTGGCATTGAAAATGTGGTCATTAAGGCAATGAATGTATCTTATGGAAATATATGAATGATTGCATAGATGATATGTGCATTTCACATGGAATCTTAGTTATCTTGCTTGTTGCATTGTGTAGTTTGATGAATCTTTTACTATTGAGTGGTTGTACTCACCCTTTTTAGGCACTAACATTTCAGACTAGGAGATATGTCTTTGTTGCCAGTCACCCCAGGTACTTTCTATGGTATACAGATCGATGTTGAGTGCAAGTGTTCGGAACATCATCACCCCAAGATACAGGGGTTAGTTTTTGTTCGTGTGCTGGTTCTGGTCTTGTACGACGTTGGATCTCCCACCGGCCCTGTCGTTCAGGAGTTTTTGTCTATGCATATCCGACATGATGGGATTATGCCGGGGATGCTGCCACCACCATCGGCTGACGGACTAGGTTGGGTGTGACAGAGTGCGACGGATGGAAGATGAAGCTTTTTGGACCGCTGACACTGGATGATGGATCGATGTACATGACTGCTGTGGAGTCGGGTACTTTTGGTTATAGTCGAGCTTAGAAAAGCCTTGGCCTTTTGTTGTACCGACTCATGATGTCCATCAAGTTATATAAATAAAAGTGTTCGGCTCTAACTTATATATAAAATGTGTATTTGATGTGTGTTGCATTATTTTGTTTAAGTATGGGATAGGGAGGATTTGAATATGCTTCCGCTATACGAAATGCACTAGGACCGATTTAAATGATATAAACCCCTAGGACTTATGGACCCATTAAAATTCTATGGTATCAGAGTGACACATTATTAGGGCAAATGAAAGGTAAGCGAATTTGTGGCACCCCTCGACGGCCCCCGATCCGATTAGGGTCGCCACAGTTCGCTTACCATTTACTTTCCTTATTAACATATCACTCTGATACCATTTTAAGTGCAGTGGGTCCATACAACTTGGGGGTTTACATTTTTTTTTTTCAATCAGTCTCTTGCGCAATTCATATACGGAAGCACGTCCAACAACTCCCTTCCCTATATTCAGAAAACGATGCACACCTACTAAACATTTATAAGTAAAAGCCGTACACCTTTTATTTACTTAAACCAGATGGACATTGTTCATTGGTACATCAAAATGCCGTAGTCTTCTATATTCGGCTACACTCCAAAAGATGACCGATGTTTTCTCAAACAGTCATACACTTTAAGTCCATCGATCAGTGTTGGCGTCCAAAAGCTCCTTCCCTTGCTATCCTCCTCCTCACGGTTGTATCCAACCGTTCAAACCATCTATTAATCTGAAATGTTGGTCCCCAAAAGGGGTGAGTACAACCACTCAGCAGATAGGGAAATCCAGTAACAACTCAATGCATCAAGCAAATCATACATGCATTGCAGGCGTTACTCACTTTGAAGCCATGCGCATACTATCATGCATCATCATAACAGTTTATAACACATACATGTGTATCATCATCGTATCATACATGTCATCATCATCATGACATCATCACATTACACATGTCATATTATATATCATCATCATTATCATGTATATCATCATGCATATCATCATGTATATCGTCATCATCATCATCTTGCATATCATCATGCATATCATCATTGTCATCATCATCATGCATATCATCATGCATATCATATTATCATGGGTAATCATCATTATTTCGCATCGCATATCATTACCATCATCATGCATATCATACCATGGGTGATCATCATATCACATCACATATCATCACCATCATCATGCATATTATCATGCATATCATACTATATCATGCCATGAGTTAATTTTCATCTTTATCTTTAAATTTGATCACCACATCACCCTTCCTCGATTCATCAATTTTATCTCATATTTTACACTCGCATCTCATGCGAGAAAAACCTCCGGGCATGTATCCAAGATACAACCGGGCATCCGGCCCCCCACATTCCGGGCATCTCGCATCCTAACTAGCATCACGAGGAACCTCCGAGCATGTATCCAAGATACAATCGGACATCCGGCCTTTACCCTTCTAGCCGGGCATCTCGCACCCAAATCTTGGCATCGCGAGGCATTCCTTTCGGGCAAAAACCTCCGACAGGGCTTTCGGAATTATGTACCGACATACCACCAGGCCTCCCCTGGAATTACGTACCGTATACCACCAGGCATCCCGACACTCCCGGGGAAATCCGGCAATGCATCTCTGTATATTCCGGCCATCATCCTTCACCACAACCTCTTACTCACATATCATTTTCCACATTCACCATAATTTTAATCTCATTATTACATGGCATATGATTCACACATGCATCACAATTTATGATCATACATACACCAATGTCATATAACAATGCATAATAAACTCAATGGAATTCATGGCCAATAAAATAATCCCTTTTCATTTTATTATTTATTTATTTATTTATTTTCATAAATAAATATTAAATTTAATATCTATGATTTTCCCAAAATCATAATATTCAAACAATCATTAATCAAGCCAATAGGATAACAAATTTCATGCAAAATTCATGGCCAACTCGAATTTCACATAATTTCATAATTTCCACAAAATAGCACATGATACTCGGATAATGACCAGAACGCACAGTTTCCAAATAAATTCGATTAAAATACTCATATGTCCTCCAAAAATTACGAAATTTTACAGGGTGATAGCCAACACATTTTCGTACATTTTTTATGAAGAACTCCAGGCCACATTATTTTTAGATTAATTTATACAACCCCATGAAACTTCTGGAACCACTATCGCGTCGTCCAGAATACACATCTCCGAAATATTTAGATTTCACCCATCTATTCTCTTTCGTTTCCTCTGAAATTTGAGTATGTTATATAACAAGGTATCATTTACAAGTTTCATGAAGAGATCTAGATAAAATAACCAAATTATGGTCACCATTTAAGTCCATGAAGTCTCGGGTGTCTTGGAATACTTCACCAGAACCATCATTTCGAAGATCTAGCCGATTCACCAAGCTATACTTGTTAGTTTCACTTCAAATTTGATTATGTTGTAGTTTAAGGTGTTACCTACAACTTTCATGAAGACATTGAAGTCAAATCTTCAACATAAATCAACATGCAAACAAGAATCCAACAAGAAGTCAGTGAAAGCTTCACAGATCTGGGGTCTCCGAAAAATAGAACTTTAACCCCTCATATCTCCATCATTTTCCACGAAATTTCAGTATGTTGTAGTTCAAGATGTTATCTACAACCCTCATGAAGATATCATAGCCAAAATCGAATTATAAGCATGCATGCAAGCTCTCACAACATTCTGACTCAAACAGTTCATACGAAAATATTCCAGATCTAGCATCTCCGTAGGATGAGAGTTTGACCCCTCAAATCTCCATCATTTTCCACGAAATATTAGTATGTTGTAGTACAAGACGTTAGCTACAACTTTCATGAAGACATCGAAGCCAAAATCGAACTCCAAGCACACATGCAAGCTCAAACAAGCTACTGACTCCTACAACCGAGCAAGAATAGTCACACGGTTTGAAAACAACCAACCCTTACCTCGGTTTTTCGCACAAATAACACCTAAAATCGAACATGCAACCAACACTAAAACAAGCAAGAGAAGTTAAAGGACTCCACTTGCCTCTAAGATGAGCAAACGACGACGAACGGACGGTGGGACACGGCGATTCCTCCTTGGCTCCGCCTCCTCTCCCTCTCGGTCTCTCCCTCTCTCTCGCGATTCCTCTCTCTCTCTCTCTCCCCCTCTCTCTCGGCCGAATGGAGCAAAAACCGTTCACTCACCTTTCTCTCTCTCTTTTTATATCCCCATCTTCTCATGATTAGTAATCATTGCTTGTCACCTAAATGGACCAATGCATGGCATCCTAGTCTAGGCCAATGCATGCCCTTCTTTGCGCCACTTGTCTTGATCCATGCAAGATGGACCGGCCATCATTCTTTTGGGCCTCTAATGGGCCAGTCGAATCCCCCCCTTGGGCCGACTAGCTTGGCCCATCAAGCTTAGGCCAAATGGGTCCAAGGCCCATTCGAATTTAATCCCATTTTTCTCTCTCTCTCTCTTTTTTTTGAATTCCTTTCTATAAATATTTTTTTGAATTCCAATTTTCATCTTGGCCAAAATCTTAGGATATTTTTGCTCATTGAAATTTAAATCATATGGCCAAGCATAGATTATTAATCTTATTAAATTTAAATTTCCACAATCACAAGCACAAATAATCAAATTAAAAGACTAATGGCTAAAGCATAAGCCATGGAAATTCTACTACCCAATTAAAGACTTTAACACACCTTATGGCTTGGCTTTGAATTTTTGGGATGCCACAGAATTGTGGCGACCCTAATGGATCAGGGGCCGTGTCGGGGGGTGCCACAAATACGCCCACTTGAAAGTGGCCCACCATAAATATATTGTTGAGCCTTAGCAAATCTCCCCAAATCCTCCTTTGTTGCCTTGCTGAAGTCTAATGCCAAGGTCCATTCCCTTGTGAAACACATTTTTAGCTCATGAAGGTCATGACATGAATATGCTATTGCGTGCGCATTGTGTGTACGTATGTATTCTACATATGCATGTTCATGTTGCTTTTCAACCACCTATTAAAACTCATCAACAAAGCTCAATGAGTCGTTTGCTAGAGTTTCTTAGATAATATCATAAGCTCTATTATTATAGATGTAGTCAATGTTCTACTAAAGATTCCACTACTTGAACTCCGGATCATAGAGGTTGTAGTAATGGACGTCGATGACCACTTGGCTCAAGCCTTCTGCAAACTAAAGGAGTTCTTGCAGGTCGGCAAGTCCCAGCTAGTTGAATAGGATCACATAAGCATTTGGAGTGTGCTTCTTCATGTCCTTGAAGCCTAACCGATAGTATTTAATAAGATCATTCAACTAGACATTCGGGACTTGAGCCTCTTTCTCAATTGTGACCAATGCCGGATGGTTGCCATATCTGCTTGATATTCACAAGTGAGCATGCTTCAGAAAATCAAATTAAATAAGATCTAGCATGTTTTATATCAATATTAAGGAATCTGATTCGTCAAAATACTATCGTGACATATGTAGAGTGACATGTCCCTAGTGAGAATTCATTTCCTAGGCCTTTCTGCTAGGAAGTCTATAACTTCCAGTGTCCTCAATTTAAGAGCACCCATTCCAGATTTCCATCTCCCAACAAGCTATGAGATTCCCCACTTTTAGATCATGGAATGGTATAGAGATCAACTATTACCTTCATACCATATTTCTTGTAACAAGAACATTCAATTATTCAAGGTTTGATTCACAAGACTCTTTCAATTTCAATGAGTTTTCCATTAGAGTTATTTGCATAAGATGTAAAGCATTGAAAAGTTGCTTACACTGCCCATGTAAACACCTTGTCCAGAAATTTAGCAAGCCTCCCACAAAAGGCTTTGGCGGTGTTGAATCATACACAATCCACCATCCTACTAGATCCTCGGAGCAATTTGATGTTTGTTTGCCATCAATTGGAAATCCTACTCGATAAAGTGTTCTAGTGATCCTACCAAACACATTTGCTAATAAAATATTTATCTATTTAATCTTTGTATCATACTACATAATTTCTTTGCCACTTATCAACTAAGGATTACCTATAAGAGTTTTGGGCAATACTTGGGCTATGGCCATTTGTTATTCGGTATTCACCTCATAAGCCACTAACTGCGATCATTTCGAAGATAGATGAATCACTATCATCCCAGCTCATGCCTCCATTGTAATTGTTGGGAGTGTATAATAGAAGTTTGAGACCTTGCCAAGAGGGTGCCCAAATCCAAGCTTGTCATATATCTAGTACATCCATATGCACTCAAATTCTTAAACTAATGAGTTTTCAAATCAACTAGGATATATTAACTGTTTTACATCATACAAATTCTCCAATGTGCATCCTAACAATCCCCTCTTCATGTGTGAACTCAGTGTTAAGTCTACTTCCATAATCCAAGCATCATTCTACATCAAGATATCTCACAACTTGAATCTCCATCAACACCCTACTTCATCTCAAAGTCTGTCAATTAGGCCCATGTTACTACACCACAACGCCATAACACGTTAGTGACTAGCTACCTTCATTGAAATATTCACTAAATACAATAGATTAGGGCTCACCAATCAATTATCAACTTTGATACTATTTATTAGGGGCACACAGCATAAGTTCAATATATTCACCATCACCAAGAGAGAGCTCAAGTTCAAACCCCTATTAACATATATAGTTGAACTCACATTCACTCATAAATCTAAGCCAATGAGTTATCGGTCAACTTGGATATATTAACTGCTCTACACCATACCAATCCGATGTGAGATTTCTCTAACTCAACTCACATATGCATCCTAACATTTCTTCTCCCACTTGGTGAATTCTTTACATGCTTCTTTAGACCCAACACAATTGTACACTATTCAAAATTTTATGACCTTGCTGCATTTGTAAGAAAATCTGCACTATTTACTTGTGTGTCAATTTTCTCTAGCTTTATAGCCTTCCATCTATTTTTTCTCAGATGAAGTGATATTGTATGTTGATGTGCTTTGTTCTTACAAGAAATCCAATATTCACTCCTTCTTATATAAAATCAAGCTCTTTACACAATCTACGTGGCCATATGCCTCAATAGTAGATAAAGAAACCATGTCTTGCTTCTTACTCATCCAACTCATGACTCGCCAAATAAGAAAACAACCTACCGATAGACCTCATGCTATTAATGTCATCACCCCAATTAGTATCCGCAAAGCATATCAATTCTCACACATGTTGTTCCTTTTAGTTTTTCATGCTTTCATAACATAACTCAAAGTTAGATGTATCACAAGGATAATGAAGTGCCCACTTTGTTGCCATCCAATGCTTTTTCCATGAATTGGACATATATTTTCTCAATACTTCCACTACTTGCATACTAAACTATTGCTATATCTTCAACTTCCTCCTCAATCTTAGAACACTAGAGGCTAACAACTTGGAACTTGTGGGGTCCTCACTAACTTACATTATGCCATGTTGAACTTCTTGAACACATTTTCAATATATTTCTTTGAGATATATTCACCAAATGTCTTAAGTTTTGTCATGAAAAAGTAACTGAGTTCTAAAATTTAAAAAAAGTGCAACTTATCAAATTTATGCAATTAAGTCCTTTCTTAATACCATTGATTTGACTAATGGAAGATGCGAATGTGGTATTTTTAAAATTAATTTCTATTTACTACATGGAATTTTTAATTATTTTTATCCAATTTATATTTAAATTAGATTAAAAAACTAAAAAAGAAAACCCAAAATTTTATTTTAAAAAAACATAACTAAAAGAAAAAAATAGAGAACAACAAGCTAGTGATCCCTTCCCCTGGAAGGGTTGGCGACCCTTGCCAAGCCAAAGCAAGAGTGCCCCAATCTAGGTGATGCCAACCTTCTCCTGGGGTCAGCAAGGCTTGCCAAGATCTAGGCGAAGGGGCAAAAGC